>JAQMYF010000025.1:31989764-32008056 GCA_030014195.1 Neosilurus mollespiculum
CGTTCTTGCCTTCTCTGACATCTTTGATCGACCGCCTTCGGACCTGCCACTCACAGGATGTGTTTTGTTTTTTTTGGTTCCATTCATGGTTTGGTAAGAAACTGACATACCGCACTCAAACCCATTTGAGACGACACTGTTTTTCCTTACTTTCTTTTGCGTGAGCCACGCGGAAGGTACTGTTCCGCAGGAAACTGTGTGTGTGTGTGTGTGTGTGTGAGTGTGTGTGTGTGTGCGTGTGTGTGTGTGTGTGTCTGTCTGTCTTTCTGCAGTCCACGAGTGTGCACTCGGTCTGAGTAAGTAATTTCCTTTGGCGTGAACTACGTATATATTGTTCATATTATTATTACTAGACATTTGAGAGCTTATGGAAATTGCAAGAAAGTAAAGTAATATTACGATAATCATTACATTTATACAGACAGGAACTTTTCAAAAGGTCTAACACCGGGATCTCATTAGATAATTAGAGGTTTGACTTTGACTTTGGTTAGACAGAGCATGCGTGCGTCTGAAGACTAGGAAGAGGTAAGTTTGACAGTAGTGTTATTAGTAGTATTATCATAAACACGCCATTCAGGTAACATAACCTAACCTAACGTTTGGCCCTATTATACCACAAAAATGATCTGACATTATATATGCCATGCGAAAGGTCAGCGAACACGTATGTGTTCACTCCACCGGTCATTCTGATATCTGTTGTGAAAATTAACTGAAACTCCTAAATTAAATCTGGATGATGTCATACACTGAGTGTCTTCTTAAAATGTGATTGGTTGATGGATAAATCTGACATGACTGGTGTGATGCAGTGCAGATGTACCTATCTTGCTCTTCACAGTACAGTGCTCAGACATACAGTTAAATCCTCCAGAAAGACAGTAAATTACCAGGGCTAGTCCTGGGAAATATCCTACAACGCAGGACCTGCGTGTCATTTCTGACTTTCACCACTTTCGACGCCAAGGAACACATCATGAGGTTGTCAGACTAGATGAGAAAAATACCAAAAACTCTTACAACCTAGACTTTTCATCAGGGTGTCATGGTGTCCCAGACTATATCACAGTACAAGGGATATTCACACGTCGCTCCTGATGTTCACGAGCAGCCTGTCCTACCCTTATTCAAGCCGGCATTACACGATATACATTACCCGATAAACTTGCAAGGATGATTTTCCATGGAGCACCATATCATAATCTCTGTTGCAAGTCGACCACCTTAATTGTTCGTCATATGCTCCCAAGTCTGGAGTTGTGCGGAAAATCATCCCCTGCGACATCACCGTGTGTATAATCTGCTATACAAGTTGTCTGTGGAACACCGGCTTAACACAGATACATAACAACCATGTATTCACGTCACATTTCAGAGTAGCCAGTAAAACCTAATCATGTGCGGTACGATGGCGTAGTTAGCACGTCCGCCTCGCAGCAAGAATGTCCTGGGTTCTGTGTTCGAGCCCCGGGCTCTGTCTCTGTGTGGAGTTTGCATGTTATCCCTGTGCTTGCAAGGGTTTCCTCCCCGGGTTTCCTCCCACAGCCCGAAGACATGCACATCATTCTGTTCTAGATTGCCCCCCTGGGGTTTAGTCACATTTCAGAGTAGCCAGTAAAACTTAATCATGTGAGTTAGCACGTCCGCCTCGCAGCAAGAATGTCCTGGGTTCTGTGTTCGAGCCCCGAGCTCTGTCTCTGTGTGGAGTTTACATGTTATCCCTGTGCTTGCAAGGGTTTCCTCCCCGGGTTTCCTCCCACAGCCCGAAGACGTGCACATCATTCTGTTCTAGATTGCCCCCCTGGGTTTGGTGGTGAGTGAGAACGGCTGTGTTGGCCCTACTGGCAAGCTGTCCAGGATGTACCCCACCTGAGGTCCCCATGTGACTGTGGGAGGAAACCGGGGCACCCTGAGGAAACCCCACGCAGGGCACCAGGAAGGAAAAAGAAAACGTCGAACATGGAAGTCGACACTTTTTCCTGAGGGTTTTCTATGTTGACCTGCCTCTGAACACTGGATCCTACACGAGTCCAAGCAGAGCCGATGAGTGGAGTGTTGCACGGGATCACGTGACGTCCCCCGTTATTTCCTGCCGCAGCGGTTTGGTTTAGCTCGCGCTCCGCTCTCGCGCTCCGTCTCTCTCACACACTGGTTTTTCTTTTTCCTCCTTCACAGCCATTTTTTTTCTTTTTTAACTCGCTGGAAGAGCACCTCGGAGTACATTCTGGGATAAATTTGGGACTCTGCTCCGTTAACACCGGGCGCCTTGAGTGAGGGAAGGTTGTATTTATTTATTTATCATCACTATTATTATTATTTCCCCTCCAGCGATGTCGACAGCAGCAGCTGCAGCGGCGGCGGCGGTGTGTGGCCCTGCTGCTGCCGGCGGCGGCGGCCCGAATCCCGGCTCAGGAGCCGAGCTGGTCCGCGGCCAGGCCTTCGACGTCGGCCCTCGGTACACCAACCTGTCCTACATCGGCGAGGGCGCTTACGGGATGGTCTGGTCAGTGTTTACCCCCCCCCCGCTCTTTCTCTCCGTCTGCTTCGTTTCAATCAGTGCAGTGTCAATTAGGACCTCTTCTCCACACACTAACACACTTTAAACACTACATCACACACACCTACAGTATATTATATCCAATTATCCCATTCCTTCCACCTCTCACACTATCTAGTGCGCTAGGTTTTTTTGGACACAGCCTTATTTAGCCGTTAGATTAGCTCTAGCGGCTAGCATATTCACCTCAGACTTTCTGTCTGCATGCGTACACACATGTATGACTTCTCGGTCAGTGTTTTGGCTTGTTTACTATCAAAATATTCATTTAAGTACACTAAAAACCTTCTTATGTAGCAAATTTGCTGAATAAAAGCACGCGTCGAGAATGCAGGCTAGATATATTTGCAGCTATTTATAGCTAGCATGCTAATTTAAATCACTTGTTGATATGCGGGTCCACCGAGATCATCTGGCGGTTTTTTCTAAAAATATGTGCTAAATATTCACCCATACACGTATTTAACAACACAAAAGGGATCGTTATTGATTGTCAGACATTCTGGTCAGTTGTTTTTGACACCCAGAATGAAATCTCGTCAGTTATTTCCCATTTAAATGAGTTATCATAAATCATCCAGTGATTTTCCTGCAAACAAATGGCTGTCTTTTCTTTCCTTTCCTCCCTCCTTAGAATCAGATAATGCTTTATAAGTGTAGGTTTACTGCATGCAAGTGATTGCAATAAGGATGTTTTGCAACGTCGGGGTGTTGGGTTTGCTTCCTCATGGGCGCTTTGGTGCAGTGCAGTCTTTCCAAAGTATTGAATACGTTCTCAGTCTTCGGATACTGTTTAAAAGTTAATTTGCATATTCATAGTCGCGTGCGATGATCATTTGCATATTGTACAGATGAAGGAATCTTTTCTGAAGAGATTATATAATATAATATGATATATATATATTTTCTGAATATAAAATAACATCTCAGGGTAATTGCATTTGGTCATAGCCTCACAAACTATTCATGCATTTATAAAATTTCTTTTTATCCGTACCAAGCAGAACAGGAAGCTGTGGAAATGGACACGAAGGAAACATTAGGGATGGAATTATTAATTTTTATTACTTGGCGAAATACTGTCATCGAGTCTGTGTAACAAAGAAGTTGGACAAACGCTGGTGATTAGTGATTGGTCACTTGGAAAACTGGGATCAGTTGATGAGAAAGGCGATCAGTGATTGGTCACTGGGAAAACTGGGATCAGGTGATGAGAATAAAGGTGATCAGTGATTGGTCACTGGGAAAACTGGTATCAGTGATCAGTTGCTGAGAATAAAGGCGATCAGTGATTGGACACTGGGAAAACTGGGCTCAGTGATCAGTTGCTGAGAATAAAGGCGATCAGTGATTGGTCACTGGGACAACCAATGATTGGTTGTTGTAAACATAGCTGAGCTGTGATTGATTTTTAGGAATGATATTGATCAGTGATTATTTTTTAAGGTCACTAGTGGCCAATGATTGGTTGTTGAAAACTGGGATCAGTGATCAGTTGATGAGAATAAAGGCGATCAGTGATTGGTCACTGGGAAAACTTGGGTCAGTGGTCAGTTCATGAGAATAAAGGCGATCAGTGATTGGTCACTGGGAAACTGGGATCAGTGATTAGTTGATGAGAATAAAGGCGATCAGTGATTGGTCACTGGGAAAACTGGGATCAGTGATTAGTTGATGAGAATAAAGGCAATCAGTGATTGTATGTTGGGTTATAATGAAGATAAGTGACCAATCGTTCACAGATTGGACCTCGAGAGTTAGGATGATCAGTGATTGGACATTGAGAACGAAGGTGATCAGTGATTGGTTTTTGGGAAGATTATGATTACTGATTTGTTTTTGGGGAGGATCGGTAGTTCGTTTTTAGGGATGATGGTGAGCAGTGATAGGTTTTTAGGACTGCTGGTGATCACTAATCAACAAAAATGTTTTTTAGGGATCATAGTGATCAACAATTAGTTGTTGGGAACATGGGTGATCATTGATTATCATCCTCCCTAAAAACTAGTGATTGTTTTTTAGGGGGATGATAGTGACCAATGATTGGTGGGGACGTGGGTGATCAGTGATTGTTTTTTTATTTTTATTTTTATTATTTTTTGTTGTTGTTGTTGTTGAGAAAATGATCAGTAATTGTCTTTTAGGAACGATACTGAACAGTGTTTGTTGAGAACATTGGTGAGCAGTGATTGGTTTTGGTTTTTAGGGATGATGGTGACCAGTGATTGGTTGTTGGGAACATGGGTGAGCAGTGATTGTTTTATTTTTTGGTTTGGGGGGGTAGTGACCAGTAATTGGTTGTTGTAAACATAGATGAGTAGTGATTGGTTTTAGGCATGGATTTGATCAGTGATTAATTTTTTGGGTCACTAGTGGCCAGTGATTGGTTGTTTGGAACACAGGTGATCAGTGATTTGTTTTAGGAACTATGGTAATCCAGTGATTGGTTGTTGGGAACATTATCTTGTGCAAGAGCAACCTTACTCTCTACAAGAGTCATTACACGTGGGTGGCGATTTGAGTGAACCTGCTCTCTCTCAGCTTGCTTGTATAACCAGCGGCTATGATTTGAACTATAAAAGTGTATCAAGTACAGGACTCTTGCTAACACTGCTGCTCAGTTTGCTGCTAAAGAAGTCTAAAAGTTGGCAACAAAATTATACAGTATGCTAATAAAATATCCAACACATGCAGTTTGGTATTGTCAGTACAAGTGTAGGTGCATTGATCTGCGTCACGTTGATGGATCGTATAACTGGGGATTGTTTTTGTTTATGTAATTCAGTGCGGGATATCTCACAGCAATAGTATGCAGGTGTAAAACAAAACAGCACTGCATACGTTTACTGGAAATCTTGTTGTTATGAAACTTTTTCTACGTTATTAAGAAATTTTTTAATTTTTAAATTTTTTTTTTAAGCAAAATCTTATTGAAAGGAATATAATCAAATATAATTCTCATATGCATCAGATGTCAGTCAGTGATAAAAGCTATGCATGTCAAAATGCAAAGCTTTGCCCCCAACTTCAATCTACATTCAAAAAGTTATTCATGAGAACTAAAATGGAAATCATTCTGCATTTTTTTTCCCTTTGTAATGCAATCTACTTTTTTTTTGGAAACAATCTAATTTAATACCCGAAGGTAGGAGAATCAAACATGACCTCTTTTGGGTAACATTACATATTTCTTGCTCATACGTGCATGCTGATGTGATTGCGTGACGATTGGGTTTGACGGGGGGCGCGGCGGCGAGAGGTTTCTTTTGCTGGACCAGGCATGAATAAAGACCAGGTTTGATTTCAGCTCGTCCTTAACCAAGTCAGAGCACACATCCTGTCTGATCCCAGTCCGACGCTGTCCATCTGTTCCCAGGGAGAGGAGGGGTCAGGCAGTGAGCGTGATGTCATTATTGGCCCAAGCCTGCTTTGAGTTCTCATACCGAGTGGAATGAATGAGCTCAGGTTTACACCCAGTACAATAGAAACACAACAAAAACAACAACAACCAAAAAAAATCCCAGTTCTGGGTTTAAACGTTGCCTGCACGCTGCGGTATGGCACTGTGTATGGACGTCTGAATTGAGAGGAAGTGGGCTGTTACCTGGACTTGGATGGGGATGAAGTGATTCCCAGTGCGTGTTTGACTGGTGCAGGCGTGGAATGAACTGGTGCATTGGGTTACTAGGATGGGAAGGGTGTACCAAAAGGGTTGGGGCATTGGTGACAGGAATTCGGTAGGATGAGGCTGTGAGCAGCGTTTTCCTCAGTTTAGATTCAAGCTCCAGGATTCTCAAGAGGGGTTTTATTTATTTATTTTTAAATAATTTTTTTAAGCCTAAACTCATCCAAATTATACATAAACACAGGAAATAATATTTGACCCAATAAAAATGGTGAAATTAATGTTTGAAATCAGCAGAATCAGTTTTAATCGTTGTTTATGCACCTTATTTCGCAGTCTTGCTTGGTTAATTTTAACATACAGTAGATGTAAACATCTTAATATCGATGTGGATGCTATCGTTTCTATAGTAACAGCTTATACACAAGGGCTTTACAGTGGACATAATTCATAATCTAATAATAAATCCTTTTAAAACGACATTTACTGTCGGTAAATTTTTTCACAACGGGAAAGTCTTGAGTACTGAGAGTCACAGGAATCAATTTTGGGTACTTGTGGTACCTCTGTGATCGGTTGGGTTGCATCTCACCGTCTTGCAATAATTATTTTTCTATATAACGAGTGTCGTATCCTTTCTGTAGTACATGTACATCCAGAACTGTCTTTACACCTCCATTACTGGTGACTTTGGATCTTCTGTACTCACACAGATGCAGTAAGTAGTTGATTAGTTTAAAAAATAAAGAAATAAAAAAAATGCCGGAGTGTTCACATGCTTGCGCTCCGTTAGAGCCATCAAGTCTTAATTATGGCGTGTCGTAGTTTGGGGAGTTCTCCTCCTTCCCCTTGAGTCCTGCAGTGCCTTGTTTGGCAGGCCTTGGCGTTCTGCTGGACATTCCGTCCTGCCTCCAGCGCTGAATACGAAACCCTCGTTTCCTGCAGCCTCACATCGGATCTCCTGCGTCATCCGAAAGCAGAAAATCATAGTGATCGAGCCTGTCAGCAACTAGCCACATAGGAATCCGGGAACAGGGGCCAAGGTTTGGTCAATTGTATTCGAAAACTGATCTCAAAACTGCTCTGAAGGGCTAAGACTGTACGAGTAGATCCAGATCTAGTGGAGTAGAGGTTATGTATTCTTATTATACCTGCACCCATTGGATATGAGCAATGCCGCACTCTGATTGGCTGTGCAGTTTTTAAGCAGCTCAGTGAAGGACAATTGCATTTTATATAGGTTTATATATATGCACTTGTTCTGCTATGTTATTGTTTCTATAGTAACAGTTCATTCACAGGTACATTGCGATGCATGATCATGTAAAGTCGTTAGGATTCAGTAACGTGTAGCAGGAACAAGGTTTAACAGATTTCAACTATAAGGGGATTCAGTTGATGCACCTGCCAGTAGGAATGAAAGGATACTGTTGAAAGATGACCGCAAGACTGTTTTCCCCTAAATGTAGGGAAATAAGGGCTAATAAGGACACAACATCCAGGAATTTAGTTCTAGATTGTGGTTTCCAGGAATCCTGACTGATCTCCTGCCAGAACATGACCACTCTGTTAGTTTGGTGAACCAGTCACTTTTTGTTATAAAGATTTATCTAATTTTAAGAATCAGTGATGTACAGAGTAGCCAGGCATTGTTCTTACTAGATATCTCAACAGTTACCTAGTTGGAAGGTAGAAAATATGCTTTAGGAAAGTGTTTAAGAAACCGGGGTTTGGGTTAAAGTGATAAAGTTACTTTAATCTGCAAACGGCACGATCTGCGACACAAAAGAAATTAAACACGGGTAAACTGTCACTGTTAAAGCGTTGCTCTGTTCATATGAATACACTAGCAGTAGGGCGGGGAAATATACAAGAGGGTTACCTAGGCAACCAGAAACCGGAATGTACAGTCGATAAGCGAATTGCTGTATATGTGGACCATAATAGCGATGATGGACAACGAGTGAATCCCTTTCTGTGAACATGGCCGTTATCTGCGAGAAGAGTCTTTAAGACTTCAAGCCAGTTTTGCTTGTGCGGTGTCACCGTTAGAGGAAAGGGCTAACCTCCGTCTTCTGCATACATGCTCTCACTCAGGCACCCCTGATTGGTCAATGTTGGTGTGAATCCGTTGTGCTCTCTGGATGCAGCGGTGTGAAGGTGGAATTCAGCCATTCTGGAATGTAACGAATAAAAATTGTAATTGTTGGCAAATTACAGTGATATAAATTAGTAAAACGCTGCTAGGCGTGCTATTCTTTCAATAACTAGCCCATCGCAACGCCGTGTATACCGCTGGTTATTTTTAACCATCAGCTGCTAATTGAATCCTGTCGGGTGTAAATTGCTTCGTCAGACAAATTAGTAAATCAAGAAAGCAAATGTTTGTGAACGTTTCCAACAGAATCTGTTTAGAGTAAATTGGTTTCAGGAGCTGAAATGTAAGCAGGCGAGGGTGTGATGAGGAAATGTGTGTGACAGAGACAGGAAGAATGGAAACAGGAAAGAGAGAGAGGGGAGGGACACAGAGAGTGAGAGGGAGTAAGAGTTAAAAGTTACAGACTGGATTTGGCAGAGATGGAGAAAGTGAGCGCTCGGGGTGGTGTGTGTGTGTGTGTGGGGGGGACATTCCATTTTGTTGTTCACGATCACCGAAGCGGTGGTTCCCGTAAATGTGTGTGTGTCTGTTCGCCTGCTCCCAGCCATCCGCATGCCGGCGCTTGCGTCCATTGTGTTGGGTTTGAACTCGGGGCCTGGCGTAGCTGACGTCACGTCTTGTTCCCTGTGCTGATTCAACTGCAGGGTGGAAACTTTATCTCCTGAAATGATCTTCACGCTTGTGCCAGAGCTTCTGTTTACTTTACAGAGGTGTTGCACTTTCATTCTTCACTTCTGCCCTGCAGTTCAGTCAGTCCCTAATCGTCTCAGATGGCTTCTGATGGCTTGCTGCATTGTGTGCGAGAGGCACCTCTTTCACTTAACACCCTCGCAGGTCCCCCAGACGAATATTATAAATAAAAGTTGCGTTATACTTTTTTCTAATTGAGTGTTCTGGAAAAACGAACCCTGCTTGTTCTGACCAGCTACCAAGAAACACACCGAGCTGATCAAGCTGGCAGGCTGTCTTTACCAGGGGGTAGAGAGGAAAGTATTATTTTGTGAATTACTCTTAGATGAAATTCCACAACAATAACAATGAGAATTTTCAGTCATGGACTGATCAGATAATAATGAAGCAGGGTAAAAACCACCCCAAAACTAGCTACCAGTTTGACTAGTTTGGTTGGGGTTTTATCTGATCTGGTTAGACCAAGCTCATAATTTCAGCACAGATGTCACATCCAATAATGGGGACGTTTTGAGATTGGATTTATTTACTTTCAAGAAAAGGATGTTCTAGAATGTGTTTTCTCTCGCTCTTGCTCTCGCTCTCAAATCAGAAACAGAAAGAAGCCTGGGGCTTCTCTTCATAAAACCTACTTATTTATTTATTTATTTTTAATTAATCATCCATGTACAGTAGTGTGCAGTGAAGATTATACACCACCACTTTTGTCTAAAAGGGCTCCTAAAAAAAAAAGTTAAAAATTACTTCTCTATAATTTTTTTGGTGAAAATGTACTGAACAATACTATTGTAGGCAACAAGAACCAAAAAAATAATTCCGACAAGTATACGGAGTTAAAAGTATGACTAATAATCAAAAACACTGAAAATACCACTTTTTCAGAAAAAAATAAATTTTTCACTTTAGCATTGCATAAAAGAACTTCATACCATATGGAATGGTTTAGCGAGTGAAGAAATTAAAAAATATGAACACTTCCTGAAAGGTTAAATACTGCAATCAAAGTAAAGGGCGGCCACAATAAATATTTTTTTCTCTAAAAAGAGACTGTTATTTTTATTATTATATATTGTTGTTTGTTTACTTATTCTCATCAATATGATCCAATATTACATGAAATAAATACTTGAATAGTATTTGGTTTCTGATTTACACTTATTTTGTTAAGTGTAGAATCATCACTGCATCACTGTATTTTTTAATTTCTTCAGTCGCTAAACCGTCCATATGGTTTGAAGTTCATTCATGCTAATCAAAAAGTAAAAAAAATAAAATTTGCGTATTAAAATACTTTTGCCTCAATATACTTGTCAGAATGATCTTTTTCGCTTCTCATTTCCTACAATATCATTGTTCAATACATTTTCACCAAAAAATTATAGAGAATTAATTTTTTTTACTTTTTTTTTTATTTATTTATTTTTAATTAGGAGCCCTTTTAGACAAAAGTGATTGTGTATAGTCTGCACTGTTCACTAGTGTAAACAAATCTTTTTCACCCATTTGTAAATGATTTCAACACTACAGGTATATAAACATGTGGACTTCACTTATTCCAGTTCCCTGAAACGGGCTTCAATAGTTAACAGCTGCTTTTGTAATTAAGGGAATTTCAGGAAAGTTTACTGTTAAAACGGCGGGAAAGGGTACAGAGTTCTGTTAGTCACCTGATACTGTCTGACTCCAACGTTTTTTTTTTGTTTGTTTGTTTGTTTGTTTGTTTTTAAATTGTATTTTATTTATTTATTTATTTTAAATTCAGTGAACGAAACCTGTCATCCGTGAAGTTTAATTTGGGGGGAAAAGTTTTGGAGGGCGGGTTGTTGCCGAGGCAGTGGATCCTCCCTCTCCTAGTCTCCAGCAAAATCCAAGGGAAAGGCAAGGCCGGTACGCCTGGTGTCAACGTCAGTGTAGAAGTTGCTGGATTTGGTTGAGTAGAATCTGGGACTGCATCTTCGTGTGTATCTTCTTCAGAGTACACATCTCCTAGAAGGATTGCCAGCTAAGACTTAAAAGCCCCCTTTGCCCCACCCCGTGTAGAAGACGCCTCTCCTAAGAGTGGTAACCCTTTATCGGGGGAGGAATTAATCCTGACAGACTGTGCTGTTATATTAAATATAATACATGCCTGGGGAGGGACGTGCACGTCTTTCTTCAGTGCTGCCGTTGGAAGCTGTTTAAGAAGCTCCGCCCCTAATTTACTGGATGTGTGTTGCCTAGGCTGGTACGCTGCTGCGATATGTTTAACAGTTTTAGGTTAAACCTTACAAATTTTACCAAGACAGACTGAATTAAAAATTAATTACTTAGGATTAAGAGGGAATTTTTCCGCCAAACAGGCCTCCAGCCCTCTCCTCTTCCATTAAGTATGTGACGGTAAGAATGTATATTTTACAATTTTCAAGAATTTGATTACAGTAATCAAAATGCGTCATTTCTCTCGATTTTGTGAGTACAGGTACAATAAAAGTTATTCCACACACGCTTGCTGGTTATGCCAGTACAGCACTTCACGCATCGCCAGTTGTTCAGTCATGTGTTTCATGTTCATGGAATTACTGTTCATTATCCTGAGATAGCAGACCAATCAGATTGCACTGCTCCTGTATTTTTAGTGGGCTGTATTAGAGACAAATGTGTTTTTCCACTTGCCACATTTGGCAGACGCTCTTATCCAGAGCAACTTGCATTTATCATTTATTTTATTCTCTTTCTTTCTTTCTTTCTTTTTTATGCAATTCAGTGATTTTAGGATTAAGGGCCTTGCTCGAAAACCCAACAGCATCAGCATGGTGGTGCTAGGGATATATTCAGTCTGACTATATATTCCGACACAGTAACATTACATAAAAATGATTGTTTTCTCAAAACAGAAGTTGTTTGGGAGACGGTCCGACAGCAGCAAAGGCAATTCCATGTGTGTCACTGAGGGTAAACAGAACATTCATTTTGTTCATTCAAACTTTCTATCTGTCTATCTATCTATCTGTCTGTCTGTCTGTCTGTCTGTCTGTCTGTCTGTCTGTCTGTCTGTCTGTCTGTCTGTCTGTCTGTCTGTTTGTTTGTTTTTGGTCATTCTGTGTTCATTCTTTCATGTTCGAAAGGTATTTATTAGATGAGCTGATCTGTTAGGACAAGGCCTTGTAGATTATCATTTAAAATTTCAGAGCTTAACAATTATCCGTTGTGAAAATACAGGCATGTGCGTTGGACCTCCCATGTTATGGCAACATAAGAATTTCTGGGAGGGGACATGTTTTGACGGACACCAAACCTTCCGTCACTTGCCAGCTTTTACAGTACCACACTTTAGGAAATTTCAATTACTGATAATAACAAGGTTTAGTACAGATATACCTTTACAGGTAATACGGCACGGGGTTTCAAACTGAAATGTATAACCCATGAGTCAGAGCCATGGTTTAGGACATTTTTGACGGACAAAACATGGCATTTATGACGGTTCACAGAAATTCTTGTCAACAATTCCCAGCCAGGTTGAAAATCAGTGTCTTAGATATAGCATACAAAGTGACAAGGAACAAATACATGTCTCATTATCCACTTTACATGTTTGATATAACAAGAAAACAATCTGACACAACATATGCATTATGTCTATAAATCGCAATATGTAAGAAACCGAAACCTGTAAAATTTATACAGGAGGTAGTGCACATAGCGTACGTTAAACAGTAAATAACTAACATCATATTATTATTATTATTATTAGTTCTGTAAAAATATATATTCTCTGCCCATGTAACTTCCATTCCATGTGAGCATCTGTTTAAGGAAATATCATGTGAATGGAAAAATGTAAATAGGATGAATGAATTATAATCGTTCCAATCTAAATGCAGAATTTCTACATTTCCGCTTTAGCTAGCCCTGTATTTAGTGTAGCCCTGTCGTGTAGCTCGGAAACCTCTGGAACACCACAGAGTTCATATAGCGCTCATAGAGCTTAGCTCCAAACTTTATTGATCACTGCGAAAGTCTTGGGGTGGGATTCGCACCAGGGCCACTGTTCCTGTTTACGAATACAAGTCGGGGTTGTAATAGTAAAGTGTCATATAAATATATTTATTTATTTATTTTTGTGTCACAGCACATTTCACACACAGCCTTCGTTTCTGAAGGGTGCTCTTGACCTTTGCCTTCTCGTCTCAGCAGCTTATCAATCTTTGTACACACACATGCACGTAGGCACCCACACGGAATCGTTCTGAACGCTCACTCTGACACACCCTTCGTGTTTATCCACATTTCTGCACTCACGAATGTACGAGCTCACACCTCTACATTCTCTCTCTCTCTCTCTCTCTCTCTCTCTCTCTCTCTCTCACACATGCAAGTGCACGGTGCTTGTAGGGGGCTTGCTCGGTGGCCAAGATTGCGACTCCATTCCAGGCTCTGCTGTGGTGCCAGTCGCCATGGTAACATTCCTGCCAATGACGTCAGCGTACCGCCATTCAGTCTGTCTGGACGTAGTGTGTCAGGATGAGAATGAGTGAGCGAGAGGGCTTTATTATACAGTATGTGTGTGTGTGTATGTGTCTGAAACCATTTCTTCGAGCAAGCATCGGTTTTGTTTTCCATGTTTGTTATGCGAAGCCGCAATTCCACAACCTCCTTCGCCTGTGGCATGGTCAATTGTCCACATCTAAAGTATTGATTAGCACCTTACTGTTAGCTATAACATGACTTCTGTGGTGAACATGGGATCAGCTAGGCTTTTGGTGAGATTGACTTCACCCTGAAAAGCCAAAAGACAGGATAAGGTGTACTTCCACCATTTGTTAGAGGAGGGTGTATAAAATAATAACGATAATGAGCACTCGGAGAACGCAATCCTTCACCCAGCTCAGCAACCCCCCATATGTGGCCCGTTACAGTAAAGTGGGTATTAAGTCAGAAATGATTGGTTTTGAGTTATTGGTATCATTTTTGTAGCTGATATCCAAAGCTTTAAAACTTTTCGAACATGTTTGTGTACTTTTTGAGTAAGTAACCGAAACTTGTCAGGAATATTCAGCCTTTTAAACATGCAACTTTGGAGAAATGTTCGCCAAAGTATTTAATCATTTTCCTCTTAATACCCACTTTGCTGTGATGGGTCACATATGGACCAAGACGTCAAAATTGATCATATCTAACAATCCTTTAAAAGTCGACAGGATCGGCTCCCGAGTGGCGCATGCAAGTTCGAATCCAGGTTGACGCCACAGCCATCCAGGACCGGGAGTCCACGGGACCTAATTGGTCTCTCTCTTCCTCTCTCTTTCATTCTCTCTCTCTCTGCCCCCCCTCTCACTCTCTCACTCTGTCTCACTCTCACTGACTTTCTCTCTCTTGCTGTCTCTTCCCTTCTCGCTCTTTTACTCTCTCACTCTCTTTCATTCTCTCTCTTTCCCCCCTCTTACTCTCGTTTTTTTGTCTCTGTCTCACTCTCTCTCTCTTTCTCTCTGTCCTCACTCTCACTTTTTTCTTTGTCTCATTCGTTGTTTCACTCTCTCTCTCTTGCTCTCTCTCCTCCCCCTTCTCGCTCATTTACTCTCTCCCTCTCTTTCATTCTCTCTCTTTGTCCCCCCTCTTGCTCTCGCTTTTTTGTCTCTGTCTCACTGTCTCTGTCCCCCCCTCTCGCTTTTTTCTCTCTCTCTCTCTCTCTCTCTCTCACTCTTTGTCTCACTGTCTCTTTCTCTCTCTTGCTCTCTCTTTTACTCACTCTCTCTTTTTCGTTCTCTCTCTCTGTCCCCCCTCTCACTCTCTCACTTTTTGTCTCTCTCTCCCCCTTCTCTCTCTCTCTCTCTCTCTCTCTCGCTTTTTTCTGTCTCTCTTTCTCACTCTTTGTCTCACTGTCTCTTGCTCTCTTTTATGCTCTCTCTTTTGTTCTCTCTCTGTCCCCCCTCACTCTCCCTCACTCTTTGTCTCACTCTCACTGTCTTTCCCCCTCTTGCTCTCTCCCTCTCTTTCGTTCTCTCTCTCTGTCCCCCCTCTTGCTTTCACTTTTTGTCTGTCTCATGCTCTCTTTCTCTCACTCTTTCTCTCTCTTTGCCTCCCTCACTCTTTTACACTCTCTCACTCTCTTTTATTCTGTCTTTTTATCTTTGTGTCTCTCAATCTGTCTGTCTTCCCCTGTCTGTCTTTCTCTCTCTCTTGTTCTAATCCCCCAGTTGTTCTCTTACTTAGTCTCACTCTTTTTTCCTGCGTCTGTCCCTCACTCTGTTTCACTCTCTATTCGTGCAACTGTCTCTCACTCACTCGATCTCTTTCTCTGTTTGTCTCACTCTCCCTGTCTCACTTTTTCCGGTCTTTCTTATGGGTCAGGATGGTGCGGGTATTTAAAAATAACGAATAAAAAAATCCTGACCCCAACAGACCAGAGAGGCCACACCCACTGCTGACACCCATAACTTTTCACTTCATGCCCATGAGAGTAAAACCGAGCGCAGCGTGTTAGGGGTGTGAATTGCTTATTGCTAGTGTGAATGCATGGGTAACAAGGTTGATTTTAAGACTTCTCTCTCTCTCTCTCTCTCTCTCTCTCTCTCTCTCTCTCTCTCTCTTCCCCCCCCCCCTTCCCTACCCACACTTTTTGGTGAATGCGGTGTCAGAGCTACCCAATCACACACAGTTCATTCCTCTTTGAGCTTCTTTATTTATAGACATCGCTGTCATCTTGAGGTTTTTTTTCCCCCCTCGTTTCACTTTTCCTGGTTTGTTTTTTAAACCCAGCCGAAAAGACTGCGCTCGAAGAGAGCTCGGTGTAAAAACTCACTACGCTCTGTTGCCACCCTCCATTCGCGTCGCCATGGTAACATTCTGTTGCATAACTCCTCTCTGCAAAGTCTTGCCTGTCCGTCTCCGTGGAAACCATATCTCTTTCTCTCCCCCTTCATCTTGCACTCTTCTATCCTGCTGACTTTCCTTTTTTTTTTTTTTTTTTCAATCTTTCTTTCTTCCTCTTGTGATGCTTCCATGGTGTCTCTCATTCTCTCGCTCTGTTCCTTTATTCGTGTGTGCATGCACACACATGCATGCATGGGTGTTGACTGCGGTAGTTTGTTTGCTAGGCTAATTGCTAGCCCATCCTCAGGCTGTCCACTCCCTGCAGTAATTCACTACATCAGCCTTCTGGCAGCTCAGAATTACAGCCAGTTTGAAAGATGCAATAAGCATTTCTGTTTTTAGCGCTCTATCTGAACGGGGTTAGTCTGACGAGTTAAGAATGTCGTCGCACATGTAGCAGCACATTTCTCCTGGTTACTGTGAAATATTGCGGCCTGAACCACAGGAGTCCCTGATCTTTGTTTATGCTACAGCACAAGCCGAGATGTAATTTCCTTGTGGCTTTACATCGAGTGTTTCTAGGATTTAAATTTTTTTTTTTTCAGTAGTAGTCAGTATGGCTACCAAAATTCGAAGGACATTAATTGTTTACGCTAGGTGACGAGTCGCTTGTAGTTTGGTACTGCTGGCTGTGCAGAGACCACAACTCTTAATGCAAATAAATAAATGAATTTAAAGTAAATTACAACGTGTGTGTGTGCCACATTTCAAAGGCAAAGGACAAAATCATTAAATATAATCATATTATTTACACACATGAAACCTCTTTCAATAAGTTTTAATCAAATGCGGCATCACAGTTTGGTTCATGACGGCTGTGTATCGGTGATTTATTTGGTCATTAGCTAGTTATCATTTACGTTTAAGTATTGACAGATTAATGCACTTTGTTAGTGTCACCTCTCCTTTTTTTTTTTTTTTTTTGTTCTGTCACCTACTTAAAATGTGACTTGACGGAGTCAGGGGTCACGATCAAGGTCAGAGGAACAAGAAACAGGTACGCGACAGTCCGCCATTCCCAGAAATTTCCACACCAAGTTTGGTATTCATAGGTATTGGACATCAGGGGATACGGTCTGGGCAGGCATCTTCTGTTGGAAGTCAAAGGTCATTGTTGACGTCACAAAGCATGAAACAGGTATGTGGTGGTCCGCCATCCCAGGTGTGAATGATGTGTCGTACTAAGATGCACTGTATTGTTTGTTCCTCTTGAGGTTGATCACCTGAACCTTGAACCGTTTCTTGTCCTCTCCAGCAGGACGGCAGCGATGCCCTGCTCAAGTGGCTCACCACTGTGTGGTTGAAGCGAATGCATTTTTGATTTTGATTGATTTACTTATTATTTAGCGGTACTGTATTAATCCCGGAAGGGAAACTATTACCTCTGCATTTAACCCAAACAAAGTGCACACTCGGAGCAGTGGGCTGCCATACACATTGGAGGTGCCTGGAGAGCAGTTGAGGGTTAGGTGCCTTGCTCAAGGGCACTTCAGCCATGAATGTGGAGGAAGGGAAGGTGCAGCCCACCCCACCCCACCCCACCCCACCCCACCCCACATTTTTCCTGCTGGTTCGGGAATCGAACCAGCAACCTTTCGGTCCCAGGGCCGCTTCTCTAACCTTTAGACTACGGCAGCCTCCAACTTCTGAGTGTTTGAAATAGATCGAGCTAAGATACGGAGTGGACATTTGCTTCCGAGTGAGAGAAATGCAGCATGTTGAAAGAGGAGATGGATCTGAAGGTCAGCTATAATGGGTGTGCGTGCGTGTGCATGCCTCTGTTCTACCGTACCGTCAATTTCAAAGAGTCACTATGGCAACACACTTCCCAGCCTTTACACTGCACTGAAGTCTGTAGTGTGCAGCAGACCATAAGCCATACCCGCTCCTATGTGAGCTTTGTATATGAGGTAATGTATGTTTTTATGTCTCCTTTTTTTAAAGCCCCCTGCCTTTGGACACGTTGTAGTCTTTGTTTGCAGTTATATTTTTTTTAAACACATCGTCGTCTTTGAGTTTTCCTTCAAGTTTTTTGCTTCTTCGAGTTTTTCTTCTGTGCCTGTGTCCAGCGTAGCCTCTGTTTCTTGTTCATGGCTGACAGGAGTGGCCATGTTGTAGTAATAAAAATATTATTCATTTATTTATTCATTTTGCAGTTGTAGCGCATCTGCCATTCAGTGGGGCTTGTAAGATTCAGGAGTCGTTCTGGGGCTGGTAGGATTCAGGAGTCGTTCTGGGGCTGGTAGGATTCAGGAGTCGTTCTGGGGCTGGTAGGATTCAGGAGTCGTTCTGGGGCTGGTAGGATTCAGGAGTCGTTCTGGGGCTGGTAGGATTCAGGAGTCGTTCTGGGGCTGGTAGGATTCAGGAGTCGTTCTGGGGCTGGTAGGATTCAGGAGTCGTTCTGGGG
>JAQMYF010000025.1:32031469-32046148 GCA_030014195.1 Neosilurus mollespiculum
TATATATATAAACGCCACCTTGCACCTTGTTTTTATTTACACATCCGGGTTTTCGTTCCCTCACCGCCCCGCCCCCTCGCCTGTTACTGCACGCCTTAAGAGTCAATCATCTCACCTCCCCGCCTCTTTGTGACGTCGTGGACACAAAGCAGCCAGTCTATCACAAACACAAAGAGAGAGCAACAAAGCAGTGACATGAACACAGCAGCTGAAACACACGACACTGCTCAGGATTCAACAAAACTGAGAGCAGACAATCAGTCTTACAACAGCCACCAGCTTCAGCCTGCTGTGGGGGCAAAAAATAAAAAAAAGAAAAGAAATCAACAGTTTATTATTAGAGTCAGAGGTTTGCATTGAAGGAAGAGATCCTTGTCCAGGTGGTGAGTTGAGAGTTTCTATACACGTGTTTTATTTAATTTTTGTTCTTTGGGATTGAACATCTGGATGTGTGATAATATTCTGGGGATAGTGTGAGTATTGATTTATTATAATAAAATCACCCCCCTCCCTCCTTCCTTGTTGATTTGCTTGGAGGGATAAGGAAGTGTGGGTATAGAAGCACAAAACAACAACAACAATATTTAGATCAGGTTGATCAACATGTCTGCAACATCCAGAGTTAGAGTGCAGTGGTGGTTGTTTTTGCTCTGCTCTTCCTCCTGTTCATGATTAAAGTAGCTCTTTGTTTTGCATCCTCGTGCTCACTGGCGTTTTTCCTTTGTTCCTCTTGAAATATGTTTTGCTGACATCACTTTTTCTATCATTGTTACCTCTGTGCACTCTGGGATCCATTTGCATCAGACAGAATATCTGTTCACCAACTACATTTATTATAAGCGCGTGCAAAGAAGGGAAGACAAAGAGGAGGAAGTTCTTTCACTCCGACAAACTAAACCGACACCGACTCGGATTGTTATTCTAATATTATTATAGCTATAATAATTAATTTAACGTGTTTGGTCCTTTAGCAAGAATGTTTGGCTGTTTCTTCTTTTTTTTGTAATACTTCAGCAAGTATAATCCGACTGATTAGCTTTTATCCCTGTTCTCGTTTCCTTCCTTGCATGGATGATTCAGGTAGAGTCGGTTCTCCAATCCTAGGCGTTAAAGTAACTTTGACGGAGAGTCGACTCCGGAGTCGGTTCCACACTGAATAAGAGAATTCGGGGCAGAAACTGAGAAAGTAATACTAATAAAGCTTAATATCAGACATCACCAGTTGGGTACTGCTTTTTTCATTATTATTATTATTGTTTATTTTATTAAAAACTTCAACTGTTAAATTGACAATCTTGAAAATTATTCTTTGAGGTAGTGTCCATGTTAATGTAGCTCTTTGAAAAACATCTTGAATGTTAAAGTGGTAGGATGTGGAGGTAGTGGAAGTGTTTTAGTTTTGTGTTCTGGTTGTTGTTTTTGGGGTAAAATACACCGCGTTTCTTCAAACCCTGTTACAGTGTTTTGAATCAACCTGGGAATCGACTCCTCTGATTTCTATAGCATGTGAATCTTGAATCAGAGTCGAATCCCCCCCATCCTGAAAAAAAAAAAAAGCCTTGGATTCGGATTCGGAGGTTAGAGCGCGCGCTTCTTTGTTCTTCCAACGGACGGTAGTGACGTCTTTAACGCGGTCACTTGACGTCTTGATGGTATTTAGAAGGAAAGAGAACAGAACATAAAAAAAAGAAAACACTGACACAGAATTGAACTGAACCGGAAAAAGACGCACCAGTTCCTACATCTAGTCAGCTGTCCTGATATTATTCGGTATCTTGTGTGTATTTGCTTGTAATCTTCTGTACAAGTTTAATTCTCTCCATGATCTGTTTATTTCTAAGGAAGGCGCTTGCTCGTGGCGCGCTCACGCGCCTGCGCGCCTGCGCTCGCTCCAGCTCCTCGTGCGAGCGTCTGCAAGCGCGCTCACTTCTTCTCGTCTGCATGTCACTAGCCAGACTTCCTGTTCTGTTGCGGAAGCGTCTTTGTTTTTCTTTTTTTTCTTCTTCTTTTTATTGCATGGTGTTACTGGAGCCGTCCATTAGCGCAGAACTGTAACATCTTCCTGTTGTTGTTGTTGTTTTTTTTTTTTTTTCATTGTCTGCTCCAGGATGAAAGCTCTGAATGGATTTATTCAACCCGCGTCGTCTAATATTGTAGGAATTTGTCCTACCAGGTCAGCCAGTTTATACCAGCAATCAGAGCTCGAGCGTCTTGCCAGGGCAAACAAGTTAAAAGGAAGCTGAAGCAATGCTATAAAAGGAAATCCAGCAACAGGCTGTAACAGCTGGATGTCAGCGCTTTTCAAGGCGAAAGTCGCCCAAAGTTGGCATTGAGTCCTTTGCATATTCATGAAACAAACGAGTTTTATGAGACTTCGAAATGATTCACTCTTAACTTATTCACTGTAGAAAGTAATGGCACCACAAAATATTTACATATTTACACAATATTACCAAGGAGTTATGTGGAAAGTGTCAGTGGTTGTGAACAACTGGGAAACAAATTTGAAGGAAAGGTTATGGATGTAGTGACGCACTTTTATTATATGCTAATGTTTACAAGAAGACCTGTTCTGTATGAATAGCATGGAACTGCATGGGTAGGACAAACAGTGCAGATCAGTGATCGGGATGTTGGGATCAGTGCAGATCAGTGATCGGGATGTTGGGATCAGTGCAGATCGGTGAGCGTGTGTTGGGGTCAGTGCCGATCGGTGAGCAGGTGTTGGGGTCGATGCCGCTCAGTGAGCGGATGTTGGGGTCAGTGCTGATCAGTGAGCGGGTGTTGGGGTCAGTGCCGATCAGTGAGCGGGTGTTGGGGTCAGTGCCGATCGGTGAGTGGGTGTTGGGGTCTGTGCCGATCGATGAGCGGGTGTTGGGGTCTGTGCCGATCGATGAGCGGGTGTTGGGGTCTGTGCCGATCGGTGAGCGGGTGTTGGGGTCTGTGCCGATCGGTGAGCGGGTGTCGGGGTCAATGCTGATCGGTGAGCGGGTGTCGGGGTCAATGCTGATCGGTGAGCGGGAGTCAGGGTCAGTGCCATTCAGTGGTTGGGTGTTGGGGTCGATGCCGCTCAGTGGTTGGGTGTTGGGGTCGATGCCGCTCAGTGAGCGTATGTTGGGGTCAGTGCCGATCAGTGAGCGGGTGTTGGGGTCAGTGCCGATCAGTGAGCGGGTGTTAAGGCCAGTGCCTATCAGTGAGCGGGTGTTGGGGTAAATGCCGATCAGTGATTGGGTATAGGGTCAGTGCCGATCAGTGATTGGGTGTTGGGGTCAGTGCCGATCAGTGGTTGGGTGTTGGGGTCAATGCCGCTCAGTGGTTGGGTGTTGGGGTCAATGCCGCTCAGTGGTTGGGTGTTGGGGTCAATGCTGCTCAGTGGTTGGGTGTTGGGGTCAATGCCGATCAGTGGTTGGGTGTTGGGGTCAGTGCCTTTCAGTGGTTGGGTGTTGGGAAGGGTGCCGATCAGTGATGGGGTGTTGGGGTCAACGTCGATCAGTGTGTGGGTGTTGTGATCAATGCCGTTGAGTGATCGGGTGTTGGGATCAATGTGAGATATTCAAAATGTTGGATAATTTCAAGGAGGTTCTCAAAAAACTGTATCTTCCATTAGCTGCCTTGTGGCTGTCACTTATATCTCTTTACTCCTGTTTTTGATACCGCATGCGAACACCAACACACCAGATCTTAGTAGGTGATGTATAACAAAACCTGCACGCCCACCTTACAGCAAGAAGGTCCTCGGTTTAAGTCTATGGCCTCAGGCATTTCTGTATGAAGTTGCATGTTCTCTCCGTGATTGCATGGGTTTCCTCCGGGTACTTCGACTTCCTCCTACAATCCAAAGACCTACACAGTAGGCTAATTGGCTGTTCCGAATTGCCCCTAGGTGTAAATGTGAATATGTGTGTGTGTGTGTGTGTGTGTGGGCCCTGTGATGGACTGGCGAGATGTTCAGGGTGTACCCTGCCTTCACCCAGTGTCGGCTGAGTTAGGCTCCTGCCTTCCTGTGACGATCAACGTTTACAGGCTTAACCATTATCCCGTCATGTTCTCTCTCAAGCTTTAGGTCAGTGGTAACCAACCCCGTTCCTAGAGATCGATCTGCCTGGAGACTTTGGCTCCAACCCTTATCACGCTCACCAGACAATCTAATCATTGGTTTAGGAAGTTCTTGATCAGTTAGAAGAGGTGTGTTTGGAGATAAGACTTTTTTGCGATAAGACCCTCAGGAAGGAAGATCTCCAGGAACAGGTTGGGTGATCTCAGCTTTAGACGCATGTGGTCACTGTTCAGGTTGTGTGTTTATTAGGAATCATGTTGATGGTCCTTCAGCAGTAATGAGAGGATTGGCTTGGTCTTTTTAACTGGTTACTGCCTCTGTAACATGTCTGAACAAGGAGTTGAGTCAGAGTTGAACCATTTGGTATCTGCTGGGGGGCAAAAACGTACTAATTCACACGCGGTGGGATCAGAATGCAGGCTTTTCCTTATTCGTGTTTTGGATTTGATTGAAAGGATTTAGCTTCATAATAAAGAATGCATGAATGTGTTAGCAATTTATTTTGAAACACTTCATACGATGAATACACGCCTTGGGTGAAGCTTAACCTTTAACCTTTGAGTCCTTGAGTGATCAATGATGTCTTTCTTTCCTGCTCTCTTTCTCTCCCCAAGGTTGTTTTTTCTCCCGTGGTGTTTGTGTGGAGCGTGCCACACACCCACTCCACAACAACGACGGCTTTTGCTTGCATCTTCCAGTGTTTCTTCTGTCAGCAAGTTCAGCAAAGCTGCAACTCATCCAGCGCCAGCGCCGACGAGCCCAGCGAGGAGAACCACGACTGTGAGATGGTGAAGATGACCAAGTCGAAAACCTTCCAGGCCTACTTGCCCAACTGCCACCGCACCTACAGCTGCATCCACTGCCGAGCACACCTGGCCAATCACGATGAGCTCATCTCGAAGGTGAGAAAACGCACTAATGCATGTTAATAAACATGCGCACACACGCACACACACACACACACTCAGTGGCACTATTTATAGACCCTTAAACATCCCTGACACATAAGCAGGCTTGTGTATGCGCATATTTTAACACTCGCCTAGTAATTACCGACAAGCATTTTAAGTGTTTGTAAGCAAATCTTCGAACATGAAAGGGATTTAATCAACAAAATATAATAACCTTACGCTTTATAGTTCAATTAATACAACTTTGTACCCTTTTCCTCCAAATCCAAAATGGCGCCCTATTCACCATGTGTTTACTGTACGCTGTACTGTATACCATAACAGGTTTCATCTCACTCACTCATTTGCTGAACCGCTTAATCCTATTAGGGTAGCGGAGAGGCTGGAGCCTATCTCAGCTGACACTGGGCGAAGGTGGGGTACACCCTGGACAGCTCGTCAGACTATCACAGGGCCACAACAGACACACAACCATTCACATTCACACCTAGGGGCACTTTGGAACAGCCAGGTAGCCTAATGTGCATGTCTTTGGCCTGGGGGAGGAAACTGGAGTGTGCAGAGGAAACCCAAGCAAACATGAGGAGAACTTGCAAACTCCAGACAGAAACGCCCTCTCCTAGCTCCAGGACTCGAACCCAGGACCTTCTTGCTGTGAGGCGCAAGTGCTAACCATGTAATGCCACCGTCCCTCCCCTTTCATCCATTCATTAATTTTCCAAGCCACTTAATCCTATTTAGCGTTGTGGGGAGGCCGGAGCCCATCTCAGCCAACTCTGGGCGAGGGTGGGGTACACCCTGGACACTTCGCCAGGCCATCACAGGGTCAACACACACACACACACACAACCATTTACACTCACAGTCACACCTAGGGCACTTCAGAACAGCCAGTTAGCCTAATGTGCATGTTTTCGGATTGTGGGAGGAAACCGGAGTACCCGGAGGAAACCCACGCGAGCAAGGGGAGAACATACAAACTCCAGACAGAAACACCCTTGCAGAGGACCCAGGATCTTCATGCTGTGATGCTGACATCCTAACTGTGCTACGCCACCGTGCCGCCCCATAACCACTTTGTAGAACCTATATAGTGCACTACAACAGTACATACTCGATTTTTATGCTCAGTAGTCATTGCATTAGTGTGAAGGGTAAAAGTATTGGCACCCTAGCTAGGAAATTTGCTGTGTTTTATGTCACAGAAGAGTGCCGTTGTGCTAATCGATTTGGTGGCCATAATACTGTAGTACCAGATTAATTAACGCTATTAACAATGTAATTAATACTAGGTGTAACATATAATATAGTATAATGCCATTATGGGCATTTTCACAGTCTCTTAGAGCAATCAGTCACAAAGGGGGCAAAAATAAAGGTTTTTAATTTGCTAGCTTTTTTAAGTAGTAATTTTCTGAAATGTTGAAGGTTATGAAAACTTTTTATATTTTGGCTGTAATGTTATTTTCTTGGATGTTATGGCCTTTGAAAGTGTGCATGTCAAAAACAATAACATTCTTTAAAAACTGTCATTGTTAATGGTAGTAAGAGTCAAGTTATTCTTGCTTAGAACTCAGCAACCCCATGCACCTGTAAAGATTCACAAAACCCACACCGTACACCATCACCAAAGGCAAGAAATAGCAAAAGTAAGAAAAGCAAAGCATTAAATTTTGCAAGAGAAAGCAACTAAGTAAGATTAGTAGATGGATGCACATGCAGGTTTGGGTAGTCATTACAAGTCTGGTGGCTACAGAGTGGAACGGAAGAAGAGCAGGTTGGAAACACGAGTTGTAAATATCGCAAACACTGTGAGACGTCCAAATAATGTCCACTCCGACAAATGCTGGTGTATTTCAGTAAGCTGTGATTAAAAATCCTGAAACACGTTATTCACTGAATAGTATTTTCAAATGATGTTTTGAGGTTATTATAAAGCAAATTTGCGATTTTATTCTGTGAGTGATTAAATAATTGTTTGTGCATCAGTCAGTGTGCCAATAATTATATATTATACATATATAATCTGGGTTTCATAATCACTTGGCTAATAGTAACAGTTTGAAAGTTGAATAACATAACCAGTGACTTTTTACTAGTAGAAATAAATCTATAAATTCAGGGAAGACAACAAATATAGGACACCTTAAGTTTCGCAACAAAATGGTTCGGAGTGGACAAACTTTTTGACACACTTTCAGTGTGGGCGTGTATCCAAATCAGCGGCCTGTAAGACTGTAAATGTATCGTATATAAAATATGTAGCAAATGGATATTTTTGTCTGAGCTTTTATTGGTAGAACTATCTTGTGTGTGTTAATTTACTGAAGGCGTAAACGTGGATTTCGGAGAGGACACTTTTGGACGGACACAGAGTCACATGCTTGTGTAATCAACATTTCAGAATCTGGTTCAGATATGTTTTTGCTCTAAAGTCACATACCTAGATGTACTGTATAAAAAGTGAATGTGATTGAAAAAAGAAAAAGTCGGAGTGGACATTTTGAACGGACACTGCCCTGTGCAGAACAAATTGGGGATATTGCCACCAATGAATGATTTAGTTAAACGCCATACTATTGTGTATTTATTCATATATGAAATTTTACATAATATGAACAGCTTTTGGAACAGTAACCCTCATTTTATGTATCCCCAGTGCTCTAGAAGACTGTGAAAAGGCTCCTATACCCTCTTGGCGATACACAGTGCTAATCCATCATACTGACTCCATACAATCTGTGTAATTGTTTCTGAGGGTAATCCAACCCACTGGGTTTTGTTGTTTGTAATAAACACGCATCAAAGCAACCGTTGTACATCCTGTGCTGTTGCTGATTGGGACCTGGAGTTCATCAGTGCTGGAAACACCTAAGCCGATAAAGCTGAAGGCAGGGTCTGATTGCACTCCCAGCATTCTTTGTGCCAGACGCTGGGCTCCTTGAAGCGTAGCTTGAATCAGGTCTCTTTGATGGACTTTGCTTGCGTGTATTGTTTCTCGCTGCTCGTTACCTCGGTGGATGATCTGATGGTGCCTTGTTTACGGTCATAAATAAAAGACTGCTTGTTATTTATTTTTTTCCCTCCATTGCACATTTCTTGCATTTTAGGCGTGAAGAAATAATAAAAACACAAAAGAATCCGAAAGCACTACAGGGCAGTTTCCTGTTTCTGCGGTCAGGCTAGTGTGAGCATGGTGACCTTGAGAACCAGAGGAAACACTTCCTCAGCTACTGTAAGTCGTAATCGTGAAACTGTTACAGTGCATGCAGTAAACATGTTTTCTCCAGCTGTTGGTTGGGAGAAAAAGAAAGAAAAGAAAGGGAAAAAAAAAACCACGGTGAACTTGTATTTCCAGTCTGTTATTAAAGGATGGAATGAAGTCACCATCCTTTGGAAGTTTGGGTTCGAGCTACCTCAGGGTTCACATTATTTTTAAAGCGAGTCATGTGACCTAGTTTCCCAAGGCGCACTGCAGACTGCTTGACCCAAACAATTCCAACTCCACCCAAACAAGAAAGCCCTTCGAGCCAATCCACCCGCCATCTCTTATCACCACATCACAAGAACGCTAAGCCTCCATGGAGCTAAACAAACCATATGCGTGAAAGGAAAAGTTCATCCAGGTCAGCGTTTATAAGTTAACTAATCAGCTGGTATTTAGTGCTAATTTAGCATGTTGACATTCTGGTTATGCAAAGTACATCCAGTCCAAGTGCACTTCATAAGCTTTCTTTTCACGGCGTCTTCTCCGGAAAAGATATTTTATCACGTGAAACAAAAGACGACTTCACACGGTATAAAGGACGGAGCTGCTAAGAACTGGCTTTGGTCCCATCTAGCATGCTCTGAGCTAACATGCTTCATTTATGAGGTATAGCAGAAAGAAACAGACAGTGTTAAAAGAGGAATGAGACGGGCCTTTTTTAGACATCAGACACTTCATGGTGCCAACACCGTGGATATCTCAGTGTTTGAGAGGTTGAGGTGTTATATACATCATTATATACTCACTACACACGACTTGAGTGGTGTACGCTCTGTGATGGTCTTTTGAGGAAATAAACAGATGTCTGTCACGTCCAGGACTCTGAGATCATTCTGTAAACCAGGAGATGACGAGGTGGGTCCTGACCTCAGAGGAATCCTCAGTCAGCATTTGTGTCCGAACTAACGCAGGAACGCTTCCAGCACTTTAAACGCTTTACAAACTCTACATGGAAATGTAATTATAGCATCGGGTTCTCCTGTCATTTTGGGGGCTACTTTACCCCTCCCTCTCTCTGCTCTTCTCCGTTAATTGATTGTGCCACATTGGGAAGATGATATTCGGAGCCTGGCACTTTGGATCAAATTCTTGCCCAGACCTCCGCACTAGCCCTATATAGGATAAGAGCTTTCTGGTGTATTTGTGTGTAAAGTATTATACAGGAGGTCCTCGAATTACGACAGGGTTCCGTTTCTGTGTCGCGGTGTAAGTAGGATTTTGTCATAAGTCGGATCACACCACTTAACTATGCTAATGCGGTAGCAAATTCATAATCTAGGATATAAAACCACATTTTTATGACACACGAAAGTATAACTAGCAGTAAGAAAGACATATGGAGGACAAAATATAAAACGAAACAAAAAACACAGTTGAAGGGGCGCTGCGGTGGAAGGAAAGACAGGCATATTGGGAGGAAGCTGCAGAATCCGCAGAGAATCCTCGTTTGTCCGCCACGCAATTGTAAACGTGTCCTTCCACAGTGCACATGAACTTGTTTGTATTTACAACACTTAATGTCAAAGATCACAACGACAATTCTTAATGACTCATGGCACGAGTGTCGTAACCTCGAAACATTGCATGCCGGGTCCATCATAAGTAGAGGACTTCGTATGTCATTTATGATCTCACAATCCGATCTCGAAGTGGGGCAACCCAAAGTTTCTCTAACGCTGCATATGGCTACTTTTTCTTCAATGAATGAAAGCAGCCTCTCTGCCATGCCTGATTTGGTGACTTGCTCCAACATGAACCATCACTCTCCAGCCCATAGACACAAACATGCTTTATTTTGAATCATTATTACACAAGCTAGTAATTCCCTGATACAAATAAAATTAAACAAATATTTGGACATTCAGTTGATTTATTTATTTATTTATTAATTTGTGTGTGTGTGTGTGTGTGTGTGTGTGGTGGGGGGGGTAGAATAAAGAATGCACTTATTCTGTAGATACAATACTTACAGGTGAAATGTCACTCCTTGCGCTTTAAAGAAACTGTTTTGCTTGTTGACGTGAGTTGAGACATGGAAGGGTGGATTTTAGTCCTTGGTAATATGGCGACCATTAAAGGCATGTCTTGCGAGGGTCTTGTCTGGTCTTGTGTTTATGTCTGATTACATCCAATCATAGAGCTTGGTGTTTAGCGCCAAAAAAAATGATTGTAAACTTCAGAACTTTATTGTTCTGCAGGCTACAATCGATCATGTTGTTACTGCATCGATGCTGAATTGTCCACATCTGTATTTTCAACATCTATTTTATATATATATATATATATATATATATATATATATATAATGTCATGAATTTTTCTTGTAGAACATTTCAATACACTTTAATCACAACCAGATGGGATTCACAAGACTGTTAAATTGTATTCTGATTAGCCTTAGATGTCAGCCTTAGGTGTGGCCTAGATGTTAGCCTTAGATGTTAGCCTTAGATGTTAAATTTTTTTTAATGTAACTTCTATCGAAACATCAATAAGCTCCTTCCCCATTCGCTGAATTGAAACCAGCTCCTTTAAGTTGCTTTTAAAGAAAAAAAACCCAAACAAATAATACTAAGTAGCTGTCTTTATGCGGTGGAGATGCATTGTGGGAACTATAAAAAGTCGTTTTCAGAAATATAGGATGATCATACATTTGTGCAGCTTTGACAGCATGTTCTTTGATCTACTTATCAATGTCGACATGAGGCACCACTTTTTGGATTGTCAGACGCCTGCCAAGAATGGGAGTGCTGTTCAGACAAGGATTAGCTATCCTGCAAGTAGCCAAAGAAAATCTGGGATCTCCTACTGGATTTCTGGGGAGGCATCAAATGAGCTTGTCTCCTGGAATGTGTGCTCCATTGTGAAAAGGCTGCACTCAGGCAGCACCAGGCTGGAGCCCTCTATCCTCGCTGTCTTACACACAAAGCATCTAGGGATGGAAGTGTCTCTGGGCTTGCTGCATTACGAGCAGGAGTAAAGATGAATGAGGACAGGAAGCTCTTGTAAAACAGTTAGAAACGTGTTTGGTTGTTGGTACGTTTGCTCTTGAGTGGGATTTCATCTTGATGCTTGATGAGGGGATTATGGAGGCTCGGCGTCCGTTGACTGGATTCGAGTTCATTTGATCAAGTGTAGTTTTTATGTGAAGCACATTAAATGTTGGGTAGCTTGTTGGTGAATGTTACTCGTTGTTGTAATTACCTAATTTAATAGTTGATCAGGCTTGTTGGCAGATGGGTTTGGATATGTAACGGGTAACTCGGACAGTAACGAGCAGCCGCCTGGTAGTTTTCCCAGACTTTCATTTATTATTTTGATCAAGCTTAACTAGCATCATGCTATGTTTACATAGTACTACTCACTCATTTGCCCAAATGGCTTAAACCTACCCGGGAGGCTGGAGCCTATCTCAGCCGACAGTGAGGGAAGACAGAGTACACCCTAAAAAGCTTGCCGGATCACTGCAGGAGATTCCCTCCCACATTCATGCATAGGGACAATTTGGAACAGCCAGTTAGCCTAATGTGCATGTCTTTTGGATTGTGGGAGGAAACCAGAGTACCCTGGTGAAAGGCCACACACATAAAAGCACAAGGTTGGGACTCGACACCAGCTGATACGTGGTAAAGTTTGTAATGTAAGCCCTGCCCCCTTTCCGCCGTGAGATCCTAGTATGCACGGCAGTGGGCGGTGGCAGATGAAGTTAGACCATATAAGTGACTTGTGAGGCTATGTAAATCAGTTGCTACTGATGCAAACGCCAGTGCCTCTCCCTCTCAAGGTTGAAGTTTGACCTTTTATTATGCAGTTATTTGTTTAGAACTGACTTGAGTAAATCCTGTTACTGGAAAGCTGCTCTCGTCTTTCTGCCCCATTGCTCTTACCAGATTATCCACCGCTGTTTATGTGATGGAGGCTTGTTCCTCTAACTCTATCTTCAATCAGGGCTGGGATTGAAAAGCCCTGGGACAAACCCATCATTGAGTGCAGGTCCTCTCAGGACACAGTGCCTGGGATAAAAACAGTAAATGACCCACTTGTGACGATTTGGACAACGTAGATGGATCTCGGGTTACTTAAGCACCGGGAGCCTGGGGAGAAACTGACTGGTCTGAGATTTCTTAGAAAAGAATGACCTGATTGTGCAGCAAAGAGCCGAGCTCGACTGGGTCTAGACACGACAACACTGTCTTCATTTTGATGTTGTTCGTTGATCTTTAGGATTTCAGCTTTTTGATCTTTCTTGGCAGCTCAAGGGGAATAAAAAACAACCTACTAAAAATCTTGGGCTTGTTTGACTTTTGGAAAATATCCTGACTTTTGTTTCTGTTTAAAAGCTTTTGAACTACGCTTTAGAACTTTCTAAATCCATTACAGAAGTGGCACTCGTCCTCCAAATTGCAGATATTTCCCAGGTACTGCAGTGATTCTGCTCTCCGTTGTTGGTGTTGTTAGCGGTTTCTGTGTGCCCCAAGCTAATGATTACCTTTTAAACACACATCAGTTTCTATAAGCAGCATTACACTAACAGAAAAAAAAGGTTATCCTTTTACTAATTCCAGTGAGAAGGAAGGAAAAATTGGTCTTCAGGTAAACCACCCTGAGCCGTGATGACCTCAGCTCATGCACACCTGGACCAGGAAGTGACATCATCTTGCATGTTAGACCATGTGGTATTACAGAACTCATAAAGAGGTGGAAAAAGCGAGTTGGATAGTCATGCTCTTGTTTTTTTTTTTAACATAGATCTGCTGTTCTCGCAACAGTTGGCACTCTTGTTAGAGACCTGGCAGCCAAAGAATGCCCTCAGATCATGTCTTCCTGTGCCAGCATGGTAGGGGGATGGAAAAAAATATCATATTGCAGTACTTGAGGACATTTTTACCATATGCGGTATGCAGCAAGATGTTTAGTTTTGCCAAGGTTTTTATTAACAAACTGTGGAGCGGTATCCTAAAAAAACTTGAAAGTGTTTTACATACCAAAGATTATCAATGCACACCTCATTTTAATACATTTATAGTGTTTGGCAGACACCCTCATCCAGAGGGACTTACATTTGTCATTTTTACACAATTGAGGGTTAAGGGCCTTGCTCAAGGGCCCAGCAATAGCAGCATGGTAGTACTAGGACTTGAACCCCTGACTCTTGGATGAGTAATCCAGAGGCTTAACCACTGAGCCACAACACATTCTTGTTTCTATAGTAACAGCTTGTTCACATGGACTTGCATGATGGAGGACGCTGTACGTAAACAGTTTAAAAAGTACACATGATTGAGGTGGTGATGTTACTTGTAAGGAGATGTTGATGTTTGTGGGAGGAGTCTACAGTGTCGGAGTGGAGATGAAGCTGTACTTTTTTAACGTGAGGTGCATGCCTCTTCTAGGAGGCGCCATTGCATAAAACGTACCCGAATGTCATGCTGATACAAGTCGAAGAAGAGCAACGCAGGTTGTTGCACCATATATTGAAAATAATAAACAGAAAATCACATTGACAAATGTCTGCGATGGCCTGGCGAGCTGTCCGGGTTGTACTCTGCCCTTGCCCAGAGTCGGCTGAGATGGGCGCCAGCCTTCCCGCGACCCTAATTAGGAGTAAGCGGTTCAGAAAATGACATGACATGACATGACATTGACAAATGTTGTTCTTACATAAATTAATCGGGGGGCTTTAATTATAAACCAAGTGAATTTTAAAGGAATGAGTTTTATCTCATCCGTATTCAACAGGTAAGCGGCTGCGAGACACTTCAGTGTAACTGGTGTTAAAGAACTACAGGCATTGGCGGAAATTTGTAGGAGGTGCTATCAAGCAGACCAGTCACAGCTCTTGTGGTCTGCATCACTACAACGTGTTACACTGCGGGAGAGGTGTATGTCAATCTACAGTGCGGAGTATGCTGCTACGCCACTGCCTATAGCATGGATGTTATATAGAAGTATAAACTGGTTTTGTTGTCTGTCTTTAGGATATGAGGCGTGATGTATTTATGATCATTTATGAACATATACATCAGGAATAAAACGCTCCACTTCATATTGAAGTGTATCTCGCCAACCTGAAGTACCAGCATGTCCTGAAGTGTTTATTCTCCTTATACCATGGCAAAAAAAGATTAGGCATTCAGTATATACAGTAGTTACTTTTAATTTTGAGGAAAGCCTCCAAAACATGTGATTTCCTGTAATCACTTGCTTTAGAGCAGCTGTAAACAACCCCCCCCCCCCTCTCTCCTTGACAGCTTGTCATTTTATTGAATATGAAAACACAGTGGGTGGCGTGCTGGCAGGGTGGTTAGAACGTCCGCCTCACAGCAAGAATGTCCTGGGTTCAAGTCCCAGGCTTGGTCGTTTTCGTGTGGAGTTCGCATGTTCTCCCCATAGTTGAGTGGGTTTCTTTCAGATACTCTGGTTTCCTCCCCCAGGCCAAAGAC
>JAQMYF010000025.1:32065134-32075899 GCA_030014195.1 Neosilurus mollespiculum
CGCCCGAGCTGGGAATCGAACCCAGGACCTTCTTGCTGTGAGGCGGACGTGCTAACCACTGCGCCACCGTGCCGCCTTGTTTTGAAGTTATAAGCGCTGAAAATCATTTGATTTGTTTTTTTACCTTTCAAGGTCACTTAAGACCAAAGGTGGCCAAAATGACCTTTGATCTCATTTGAGAGTCCATATATGGTTTCGTATTGGTGCTCCATAGTAACAGCATGCCTACTGGCACACATTTTGAGGTTACAAGCGCTCTCCAAAACTTTGTGACTCCAAAACTCCAAAACTATTTGACCTTGAGTTTTGACCTAGACATTTAAAAATCAAGTCATCACTATGACTCTGTTCAACCAAGTTTAGTGAAAATCCTTGCACAAAAAATTCACAAATTGACTGACAAACGCCGGTGATTACAATACCAAAACTGGAAATCTCAACTGACTCTAAGGGAAGGCAGGGTACACCCTGAACATTTCACCAGTCATTCGCAGGACCAACACACACATAACCATTCACACTCACACTCACACCAAGGGGCAATTTGGAGCAGTCAATTAGCCCAAAGTGCATATTTTTGGACTGTGGAATGAAACCAGAGTACCCAGAATAAACCCATGCCTGGGGAGAACATAATAACTCCATGCAAAACTGCCCTTACTGAGCCTGGGACTCGAATCCAGGATCTTCTTGCTGTTAGTTGGACATGCTAACCACGTCACCACCGTGCCGCCCATATATTTTATTTTTTAGTTAAATGGGCTGCTCTGTTGCAGAGCATTTAATTTACAGATAGAACTCATTCACGGTGAAATCAACATGTTTCCTGTGGAACATTAGCTTAGTCACTTAATAGCTGTGAACAGTGATTCCATACTACCATAAATACAGACCAGCTCGAACCCTCTACCCTACTGAAAAGAACTCTGTGTTAGTGAGAGAGCGCCACATCTCACTGTGTGTGCAGCTGGTGTGAGACGTGTATTTTGGCATCCCAGTGTATGTACAAAGGAACCTCTGGATCTGGACCACTATTCATACCATTTGGCTTTCAAGGTTCTGTTTGAAAACATACACACACACACACACACACACACACAAACACACAAACACACACACCTTTTTGTGCACTTTGACCCCATAATAAGGTTTTAAATGACTGGTCATAAACCACACTTAGCAACTCTCCCTCGCATCAAAACACAACCTCCTACTTTTTATGTAACAACAACAGATGCTTTGTTTCCATTCTCAGCGTAACAATAAGTTTTACTCATGTAGAAAAAGCAGAAGTGGCACCGCACACAGCGAGAACATATAGAAAAGTTTGTGTAAAAGTCTGTTAGCTCTGTGTATGGAACTCTGCTTTCCCAATATAGAATTTATTTTTACTTTACTCACTGAACAGAAGGTAACACAAAGAACAGAAGTGATGTTCATTAAACAAATATTTGACTTTTTAAGGATCAGAGTTTACAGAGAATTATAGTTGGGTTTGTGTTAGTGTTTGATAAGGTTAGGATTGAGTTAGTGTTAAACAGGGTTAGATTTGTATTAGTGTAAGGGTTTGATAGGGTTAGGTTTGTGTCAGTGTTAGGGTTTTGTGTTTGTGTTAGTGTTTGATAGGGTTGGGTGGGTTTGTGTCAATGTTAGGGATTGTTTCATTGTTATGGTTTGACATGGTTAGGTTTGTGTTAGTGTTAGGGGTTGTGTTTGTATTAGTGTTTGATAGGGTTAGGTTTGTGTCAGTGTCAGGGTTTGTGTGAGTGTTAGTGTTAGGGATTGTTAGGGTTAGGGTTTGTGTCAGTGTTGGAGTTTGATAGTGTTCGGTTTGTGTTAGTGTTTGATAGGGTTAGATTTGTGTTAGGGTTTTATAGGGTTAGATTTGTCTTAGAGTTAGTTTTTGTTAGGGTTAGGGTTGTGTTAGTGTTTGATAGGGTTAGGTTTGTGTTAGTGTTTGTAGGGTTAGGGTTGTGTTAGGGTTTTATAGGGTTAGAATTGTCTTAGTGTTTGGGTTTGATAGGTTTGTGTTAGTGTTTGATAGGGTTGTGTTAGTGTTTGTTAGGGTTAGGGTTTTATAGGGTTAGAATTGTCTTAGTGTTTGGGTTTGATAGGTTTGTGTTAGTGTTAGGGTTTGATAGGGTTAGATTTTTGCTTGGTGTTAGGGTTTGATAGGGTCATGTTTGTGTTAGTGTTTGTAGGGTTAGGGTTTTATAGGGTTAGAATTGTCTTAGTGTTTGGGTTTGATAGGGTTGTGTTAGTATTTGTTAGGGTTGTGTTAGTGTTTGATAGGGTTAGGGTTTTATAGGGTTAGAATTGTCTTAGTGTTTGGGTTTGATAGGGTTGTGTTAGTGTTTGATAGGGTTGTGTTAGTGTTTGGGTTTGATAGGGTTAGATTTTTTCTGGTGTTAGGGTTTGATAGGGTTGTGGTAGTGTTTGATCAAATTAGGTCTGATTTAGTGTCAAGCTGATTTGAGTTTGAGCTGGTCTAGGGTGAGCACTTGTGTTAGTGTCGGGCTGTTTGGAGGTACTTCCGGTTAACATTTTTTAAGGGTGAGATTTAACAAATCAAAAGATTAGCAAGTACCTCAAACTTGATTTTGTGTTCAAATTGTTTTTCTTTCTTATCTTTTGTCTAGTGCATTTACATGTGTGTGTGGCAGTCATTGTTGCTCTGATGTCTCCATTAGCTATTGTTTGACCTCACTGTAATGGCCTTAGTCCAGATCAGTCACAAAGAGCACACATGATGGCTGGATAAGCTGTCGAGCTCTCTCTCTCTCTCTCTCTCTCTCTCTCACTCTCTCTCTCTCTCTCATATTGGTCTAGGAATATTCCCTGGTATCGTGGCAACTGTCATGATGGTGGCGTTTGGCATGGAGATGGCTTAACTGTTGAGGCTAATGAACCAATCAGGCCTTCAAGCACACACACACACACACACACACACACACACACACATATACACACGCATGCACGCACAAACACACACACACACACACGTATGCACGCACAAACACACACACACACACACACACACACACACACACACACAAAGGAAGTGTTTGCCGTGTCACAGAGGTTCCCTGTTTCTACTTTCAGTGTTAAATGATACACACACATAAGGAATCTGTTAAAAGAATGCTTTCCTGTCTTCAAAGTAAACACACAGAGAGACAGGCACACCTGAAGGTAAATGCAGCTAAATGATCAGAGGGCATGATTTGATCAGTTCCAGTCTGGTGGCTGCGTCTGCATCTTTCCATCATCAGCTGCTGGTTTTTGAGTGTTGCTGATGCTTAGTCACGCTGGCTGTAATGGGGTTTCCATGGAGACTCATCAAAAACCAAACGGATTCCTGTAAAATACCAAAATACCAGGTAGGCAAATGCTCACATTTTTCAGGAAAGAAGCTCCTCTTTTCCATTTCAAGAACATTCCATTGTCCTTTAGAGTGGACTTCTCTCCCACATCTGTAGTGTGTTTATGAATACAAAACAGGAATTAATGCATTAAACTTAACCAGTTGCTGGGAAAAGAAAGAATCCCTAGTCACTCAGATCATGTTCATAATGGAAGTTTAAGGTTCATAAAAAACCTTTCCATTCATTCATTTTCTAAGCCGTTTAATCCTAATCAGGGTCGCAGGGAGGCTGGTGCCCATCTCAGGGCAAGGGTGGGGAACACCCTGAACAGCTCACCAGGCCATCGCAGGGCCAACACTCACACAACCATTCACTCACACTTACTCTTAGGGGCGATTTGGAACAGCCAATCAGCCTACTGTGCATGTTTTTGGATTGTTAGAGGAAACCGGAGTACCCAGAGGAAACCCATGCAAGCACGAGGAGAACATGCAAACTTCACACAGAAACGCCCGAGCTGGGAATCGAACCCAGGCCTTCTTGCTGTGAGGCGGATGTGCTAAGCACTACGCCACCGTGCCGCCCATAAAACCTATTGTACAATAAAACATATAGGTTTTTTTGTACTTTTTCTCCATTTTCTCCCCTCATTTTGGTCGTATCCAATTCCCACCCGTCAAGTATTGCCTTCCCTATCACATGACCACCACCAACCAGGGAGGGGCATAAGCAGGCACACACCCCCTCCATGACATGCAATGCTGCTACTTTATGAATTTTGTCAAAAAAGTCTCAAAAAATATGTGACCTTGCTCTGACCCTCACCTTTGACCTTAACATTCCTAAATCAAATCATCTCTGGGACTCAGGTAGAGCAGTGTCCCCACCAAGCTTGGTGAAAAATAGTGTACAGGTATGGCCAGGATTCTGTTCACAAACAAACTGACAAACTGACTCGCAAACAACAGCAATTACAGTACCTCCAACAAAACTCAAATTTGGGTGAAGTTAAATATACCACCATTATCTTTACCAGTTTTCTGGGAAAAGAAAGAAACCATGGTTATACAAATGTATTCATAACAGAAATAAAACACATTTTTAAAAGTTACACAAATCTGTCGGCACTCGTTTAAGAAGAAAAAGAAACAATGATGAGTCTGTCTGTGTGAACAAAGCCTGATGATGAGTGAAATAATTTCATTATTATTAGTGAAGTGGGTTTGTGGGGATTATGCATAAATGAAGACATTGTTCAAGCTGGCTGTGTGTGTGTGTGTGTGTGTGTGTGTGTGTACTTGTTCTTGCTTTAGGGAATGCATTATATCAATAAATATCCCCATAAAGATAGAGGTACAGGATTGTGTGTGTGTGTGTGTGTGTGTGTGCGCTTGCTATGTATTGAGGACAAGAAAAAACTTAAAATATAAATAAATAAATATAAATAAAAATTATATACTACATGCGTATTTAAAGCGTGATGATAATAGCGTTGTCTGCTCCGTGACATGCGGCCGTGACAAACACTGACTGTCTATTTGGATTCAAGCACCTTGCTCGGAATAATTTTTTAATCCTGAGATAGCAGAGCGATCTCATCAGGCTGTTTCCATAAAATATTCATTCGTTCAATTTCCAAGCCGCTTAATCCTAATTAGAGTCACGGTGAGGCCCATCTCAGCCAACTCTGGTCGAGGGCGGGGTACACCCTGAACAGCTCGCCAGAGCGTTGCAGGGCTAACACACACACACACACACACACACACCATTCACACTCACACCTAGGGGTGATTTCGAACTGCCAATTAGCCTACTGTGCATGTTTTTGGAAGGTGGGAGGAAACTGGAGTACCTGGAGGAAGCCAATGGAAGCAGGGGGAGAACATGCAAACGCCACACAGAAACGCCCGAGCCTGAGAATCGAACCCTGGCCTTCTTGCTGTGTGGGGGACGTGCTAACCACTGCTAAACCGTACCGCCCTCCGTATAATATGTACTAATCAATTTAATTCACTTCCCCTGTCAGTGGTTATAGTGTTTTTAATGTTATGGCTGATCAGTGTATGTAAGCATGGATTATTTTAAGAGTGATTCTGGATAGAAAGCAGTGTTTGCACCCTCATACAAAAATGGCCTTTACCTCATTTCCTCCCAGAATCCTTAATGTCAAACAGCCTCCTATACACAGATGTTAGATTTTTAGTAACACGTTTATACAGGACTGACTGACTCATCGACGGTGATGCTCAATGACGCAGGGCTTGTTGAAAACAGAGCCGTTCAAAGAGTTCGAGTTACACCAGAAGCTTTTTCTGAGAAGTCCTCCTGATAAACGCAGACTCGGAGCTGGACAGAGCCTGGTTTGTTCTCTCAAACATGTAAACATGGTTTTGATTCCTGCTTTCCAAAAATAACTGTGAAGATGACCAGGAATCAGTGTTGCATTATTCACGCATGTGTGGATTAGGAAAGATATGAGCTTGTGTTCTCAGTGTGTTGCTGTGTGTACAGTGTTGATTGCTTTATGGCTTTTTCTGTGACTTTAAGAGCTTGATGTCTTACACATGCCTTTGTTTTTCTACCCTTGTGACCTTTTATTGATATAATTATTAAGGCAGCTAATTACCACTATGAATCGACCGAAATTTAACCCTCATTTTAACCTCGGGAACCAAAAAAGATTGGCGCTTTGAGTTTATTTATGGATAAAGTTTTTTTTTATAGTGATTATCCACATATCTTTGTCAAAGTGTGAGTTTCAGGATATTTGGTCCCCACCAAGCAATAAATACATGCCCACATACAGAGCTCTTGCTTCTGGTACTCCGTGTCCTCTTTAACTTTGTATTACTTGGCTCTGTGTCTTGAGTAACAGTGCAGATGTTATTGTGTTATTTATTGTGTTATACAAAGCCACCATGGTGTGAATGTGAGTAAAATTCTGCTTCAATCTCAGTCACAATCCGAAAAACTTTATCCTGATGGTTTTTTGGGGTTTATTTTTGAGTTTTTTAAGTGAATATTCCCAGAAAAGGGCGGCACGGTGGCATAGTGCTTAGCACATCCGCCTCACAGCAAGAAGGCCTGGGGTCGATTCTTGGGCTCGAGCGTTTCGGTGTGGAGTTTGCATGTTGTCACCATGCTTGCATGGGTTTCCTTCGGGTACTCCGGTTTCCTCCAACAGTCCAAAAAACATGCACAGTAGGATGATTGGCTGTTCTAAATCGCCCCTAGGTGTGAGTGTGAATGGTTGTATGTGTGATGGCCCTGCGATGGCCTGGCGAGTTGTTGAGGGCGTACCCCGCCCTCGCCCAGAGTCGCTGAGATGGGCGCCAGCCTCACCACGACCCTAATTAGGATTAAAAGGCTTAGAAAATTAATGAATGAATGAATTCATTCTCAGAAAAACTTTAAGATCTCAAATACTGCAACCTTTCAATAAATCTTTCTTGCTCGCCGCTTCAGGGATACCAACTTCAAGACTTTGTCACTAATTCATTCATTCAATTATCATATAATAAAATCATTGCATTGCTTGTCATCATTGAGGCCAATTTCAAATGGATAGAACAATAACACAGAAGAGATGATTCCTTGGTATATAAATTGTTGAAGCTCACGCATTACGTACCGAGACAAAAACGACGTCAAGACGTAGCAAAGGCGGTAAAGGCGTGAAATGTCCGTCAAAGCGGCTAGTTTTTACATTTATACTTTGAGTACGTGTCAGTGCCTGCACTTTTATTGTTGTAAAGAAGTTGCATCAGTACTTCTACATCTACCCGAGTCATTCTTTTATCACATCTGCCTTTTATTTTTTTTGCTAATCATATACCAGATGAATGATATCTTGTGCATGTGGTGAACTTGAAGTTGGCTCCATCAGCCAGCTTTCTAACTTTGAGTCTGTTTCTTCTCATCACTAAATATGACCAAGAACCACCACAATTCACTGGAACACACCATTCGACTGCCACGCAACCTCCAGTCTTTTCCTGTAGCTTGTTTACATACTCGCGATGGAATGTCTTTCCTCACCACTAATTTATTTGGACTAACTTTAAAGATGGGATGTTGTGAGCTTTTTCTCAGTCCATGCTCCAAAAAAAATAGTTTAAAAGTTTGCTTTCCCTTTGAAAAATGTACATATACACGAAAATGCTGTAGCAATAACCAATCAGATTACACCTTTAGGATTCAGATGCTTGTTGACAGCTAAACTTGTAGGTACAAAATTGTCTGTACGCTTCATGGGCTGTGGGCGGAGCATTGGACGCAAAGTCAAGGTGTGATTAGAAGCTAATGCTATTGCTAACAACTCTCTATTTCTTTACAAACTTACATAAAACTACTAAAATAATACATATATTTAAATGACTTTACACAATGTAGTTATAATTTGACTGATTATTCATAAATATGTGATTATGTTTTAATCAACTTAAAGGAGTTGTGTCATGAGTTCAGTCGCCAAGAAATCGTCGAAATCCACCATGAATGTCCAATATACTCTCACTATCAATACCAAATCGCTTAATACTACATGAGTCGTGGGGAGGTTGGCACCTGTCTTAGCTGACACTGGGTGAAGGCGGTGTAGGCCCTGAGCAGCTCACTAAACACACACAAGCATTCAAACTCATACCGAGGGGCGATTTAGAACAGCCAATCAGCTTAAAGTGCATGTCTTTGGGCTGTGGGAGGAAACCAGAGTACCCAGAGGAAACCCACACAAGCACAGAGACAACATGTAAACTCCAAACAGTAACAGTTGAGCCCAGGCCTCGAACCCAGGACCTTCTTCCTGTGAGGCGGATGTGCTGATCAATGCGCCACCTTACCACCCATGTCCAAAATACTTGTCTATGTTTGTTAAATAGATTTTCAGCTTACAAATCAAAAGAAGTTGAAGATTTGAGCCCTGCATGAAGCAGATGCATGTATGCATGTATGACTTTTGAAATCTTGTTGTGCTGAACAGTTTTTAAAGCCTGAGCTCGCACTGCAAGCTCTTAAGTTATATAATGTATGAATCTAATTCATGTTCTAGTATCCTTCATAAACCAAATCTACATCTTTATGAACCATTATGGGGTGGTACAAACAACACAGCAAGAAGGTCCTGGGTTCAATTCACGGACTCAAACGTTTCTGTGTGGAGTTTGCATGTTCTCCCTGTGCTTGTGTGGGTTTCCTCTGGGTACTCTAGTTTCCTCCCACAGGCATGCACATTAGGCTAATTAGCTGTTCCAAGTTGCCCCTTGGTGTGAGTGTGATTGTGAATGGTTGTGTGTGTGCTGGCCCTGTGAAGATCTGGTGAGCTGTTCAGGGTGTACCCCATCTTCACCCAGTGCCGGGTGAGATAGGCTCCAGCCTCCCCACGATCCGTGTAAGATTAAACGGTTCGGCGATTGAGTAATGATGAGGGAATGATTATGTCTTGTATGATAGAACCACTGGTTATATTACGCTATTTTCTTCAAACAGCCATAACACTGTCCCTGTAAATGATGACAGTAATAAAGTGGAGTAAAATATACTCAAGGATTAAAAAAAAAAAAGAAAAGAAAAGAAAGTCCTAGCCTTTAGATGCTCTCAGTATCTGGCATGATGAAAGTAAACAAAGCGAGTTACGAGTTTAAACACAAGTTTAAATATCAGTCACATGGCTGCTTCTTGTGAAAGTCTTAGCCACTGTGGGTGATGAAATCTAAAGTCATGAGCTAAATAAACCGTTATGTTCTACTGATATTATAGCTGGAGCACAAAGTATACACTAAAAATAACTTTCATGAATCAAAAACATGGAGAGTTTGTGTGTAAACTGGTGTTTATTAGCTTCTTCACCAAGCTGGAGGACATGGTGAAGCCACAGATGTGTATTAGTAGAGGATGTGAGAAGCTAACACGTGGGAAAGAAATTCTGAATCTATAGGTAAAGGCCATGCTTACAAATTATAGACCAGGAGATATTTCGGAGAGAGCGAGAAGGGGGACGATACTGTGCATCAAGACAATAAATGCTGTGATGCAGGTGAGTAATTGCAGGAAGTCTGACAGACTCTGTGTTATTAGAACACACATCCCCACTCTTGTACTTTTATCTTTGTGGAGACTGATATAATGCATTCCCTAGCCCAGGCTTCAAACATCACACCTAAATGCCCACCTTGTCCTAGTCCAAACCTAAACCGAATTCTAATCTTAGCCCTAAAACCAAGCAAGTCTTAACCCTCAATCAGCCCTTTGTTGATGTGAGGACCAGGCAAAATGTCCTCACTTCCCAGAAATGTCCTAATCCTAATCTTTAAACTTCAAAAAGAAAGAAAGAAATTTGCATGTTTTCTCCGTGCTTGTGTGGGTTTCCTCCAGGTACTCAGGTTTCCTCCCACTGTCCTAAGATGTACACATTAGGCTAACAGGTAGCACCAAAGTGACCCTAAGTGTGAGTGTGAATGGTTGTGTGTGCTCTGGCAAACTGTTCAGGGTGAGCCCTGTCTTCACACAGTGTCGGCTGAAATAGGCACCACCGTTCCTGCGACCCTAGTAGGATTAAGCAGTTCGGCAAATGAGTGAGTGAGTGAGGAAAATAAACCACAGAAATTTCATTTTAGTGTGCTTTTTATGTTCCTGTGTAGTATATACTACATGTACTATAGGCTGCCATGGCCTAATGGTTAAAGAGGCGGGTTTGGGACCTAAATGTTGCTGGTTCTATTACTGAACCAGCAGGAAAAATGTGTGGTGCCGGGGGAGTGAGCTGCACCTTCCTTTCCTCCATATTCATGGCTAAAGTGTCCTTGAGCAAGGCACCTAACCTCCAACTACTCTCTGGGCACCCCAACTAGTGGCAGCCCACTGCTCTGAGTGTGTGTGTGTGTGTGTGTGTGTGTGTGTGTGTGTGCTTACTTTGGATGGGTTAAATGCAGAGCAAAAATTTAACTTGTGGGATCAATACAGTATATAAAATAAATAAATAAAAATACTAAAACATTAAGGCTTTAACACACAGGCTCAGTGGATAGTCTAGAACTAGCCAATTCGATGACATCCACCTTACCTTTGGCATACAATTGTTATTTATCTCATTACAGTGGCACCTGCCAAGGACTGGCATGAAGTCTAGTTAACATGAAGTCTAGTTGGTTATCTTATATCTGTAATGGGAATTGTAGTTCTAAATCATATCAGTAAAAGAGTTTATATCACCAGCAGTGAAAGTCATCTTCACAGTTTCTGCTTGTATATTTAGGTCCATATGGCTCATAATCAGGAGGAGCGAGAGGCTTCTAAGATGAGAACTCCAACCAGTAGTAGTCAAGTGAAGTCAAGTCAGTTTATTTGTATAGCGCTTTTTACAATTGACATTGTCACAAAGCAGCTTTACATAGTACAATTAA
>JAQMYF010000025.1:32092564-32112151 GCA_030014195.1 Neosilurus mollespiculum
GGGGAGAGGGACGTCTGGACCTCACTGCTTAGGCTGCTGCCCCCGTGACCCGACCCCGGAACAAGCGGAAGAAGTTGAATGATGGATGAATGATTTTATAGTTGAATCCAGTTCCCACCCATCAAGTATCACCCCCCAGCACATACAGCCACCACCAACCAGGGAGGGGCTTAAGCAAGCACATGCACCCTCTGTGACATGAGTGCTGCCACCTGGATCTTTATGAACTGCTGCACATGCACATGTGGGGGTGGGCTAACACACTGGGAGGGAAACAATATCCACCCCTTGTATGAATGATCTAACAGATGCTGTGACAGGGAAGTGAGCAATCAGATAATTAGCTGTCATGGACTCCCAGCACAGATGAATCTGAACCTGCGAGCTCCAGGTTGATAGTAGCACGCCTTGTTGATGCACCACTCAGGAGTCTGGTTGAAAAGTGTCTTATTAGATCTTAACTTCTCAACAAATTATAAAAACGAAGATGGTGAGGGACAGACTGTTTGTAGCTCATATAAACAGATGTTCCACATCGATGGATGTAACTATAAATTGACAAACAATCTATATGGCGTTCTTTAATAAGTCCAGAAAACTTTGAGATGTGCCATTACAGGAATGGAATCAAATTCATTTTCGTGCCACCTATGTCACTGATACGTTACTTTCCTCGAACAGCAGGACCTTAGATTGGTAGAGTGGGTTTAATTGTAAAAACCTATTTAGTTTCACGGGGCAGTGGTGGCACAGTGGTAGGGTGCCGGCTTACTGATCCGAAGGTCAGGGGTTCAAGCCCCGCTATCACCAGGTTGCAGCTATCTGGGATATCAAAGTCCAGTCATGTCTTTCACTGTCTGTGGTGAGAGAGGTTGCATTGAAATGAAAAGCTCTCATAACCTCTCTTACACACACCCAAAACATCATTTCTGAAAACCCTGGTGTGTAATTACTGTGTTTGTAATCCACTAATGAAGTGATGTGTTTGGCTAAATGGTCATCAGAGATGTTCGAGATGTTCCTCCATAACGGTTAGTAGTTTCCCATCTTGTCCTTCATAATGATGATGTGGAGGGAAATAATTATATGTTCCCGCTGAGTGAGTGTGTGTGTGTGTGTGTGTGGAGCAGAACAGGAAGCTGTTTTGGTGGATGATGTCACAGCTGCTCAGCATCCCAAGCGCCTCTCACTGTGCAGCTCTCAACATCGACCGTTACCACGGTGACAGTGCTGACGTGCGCTCTGGCGCGTCCATTCTCCAACACACAAGTACACACACACACACACACACACACATTCTACCCGCACGTGTGTTTCTTCCTGTCCTTTAGCATAATTCTGAGAGGCAGGAGCTCTGTCCAATCACACAACAAAGAAATGATGTCACTTACAGATGGGATGGGCTACATCACTCAGTAACAAGTGATTTATAAACACTCAAATTGGTTATCACATACTGTTCTCTCTTGTTCATCCTTATCTCTCTCTCTCCCTGCTCCTGATTAAAGCTCCTTTAAGATGGACGCTGCACTATTTAAAGCTCTAAAGGTCGTAAAAATTTGAGGATGCTTACAAAACCCCCCCTGGCATCTGTTAAACTCCCATCACAATCAGCCACGTTCCCACTACATCCAGAAAAAAAACCCCTGCGTGGACACAGTAAGAACTAGTGCAAGATATTAGGGATGCATTAGAAAAGGACATGGTATAGTCTCCATGGACATGGACATGAACATGGCATGGATTTAGTAAGGATACAGTATGTACTTTACTTTTTTTTTTTTCTTTTTCATTTTGACCACACCCCCACTGCCTTCATCGAAATTTTCAGGACAGTGCGGTCTTCATAGTTTTCATTTGAATGTGATGGGAGGCTTAGCAGTTTACATTCATTTCATTCATTTTATGAACCGCTTAATCCTAATTAGGGTCACGGGCAGGCTGGTGCCCATCTCAGCCGACTCTGAGCGAAGGCAGGATACACCCTGGACAGCTTGCCAGGCCATTGCAGGGTCAATTCACACACAGCCATTCACACTTTCATTCATTTGGTGGTGTGTGAGTGTATCACATCTAATTCATTCATTCTACATTAGAGTTGTGGGGACGCTGGAACCTATCTCAGCCGACTCTGGGCAAAGGCAGGTTACACCCTGAACATCTCACCAGTCCATTACAGGACCAACACACACACACAACCATGCACACTCACACATGGGCGCAATTTGAAACATGTCTTTGGACTGTCGGAGGAAACCGGCGTACCCGGAGGAAACTCAAGCAAACATGTGGAGAACATGCAAACTCCACACAGAAAGGCCCACGCCGAACCCAAGACCTTCTTGCCATGAGGCGGACATGGTAACCGCTATGCCCTATTAAATGACAGTTATTTATATTGAATTAATAGCTGTATAAAGATAATGAAGTAAACTTCCTTAGCTAATGTGGAACATTTTGTTTGTTTTTTGTCTTTCTTAAACTTGTCCTCTAGAGTGCAGGATGCTCGTTATTCCTGGAACGGCATTTGCATTTAAATTGGGAAAATCACACCAATTACAGGTTCTCTTTTAATATGTCTATCGTTTAACCCATAATTGCGGAGCAACTAAAGATGCTGCACAGTGATTCTGGATCTGTTCACTGCTGCAGTGTCTCCGTGTTGCTTTACTGTCCAACTGCATATAAGCTCCCCTCTATTCATTTCTCTCTCTCTCTCTCTCTCTCTCTCTCATACTGTATATACACACACTATTAGTCTACAGAGCCACATCATAGCACATTAAGATGAATGGCTTACTGCAGCATTACAGCCCCATTAAGAGTTACAGCCTCAGGTCAGAGCTAATGCTAAAATTAGCCTGGTGTTTATTTCAAGCTCAGCATGTGTGTGCCATACACTCTCTCTCTCTCTCTCTCTCTCACACACACACACACACACACAAGAGACACACTGTCTATGGCCTGAGTTCTGTTTTACCGGTAATGAAAACAAGTCATTTGACTTCAGTTCCCGTTCCTCCGTGTATATGTATATGCGTATGTGTGTGTGTTGTGGCTGATCCTCCCTCATGCTGTACATCGACAAACACCATCTGGAAACAAACGAGACCCAGTGGGCACCCAGGACCATGAGACCCTCCCCTCATCCTGGGTTTCCGCATTGCCATGTGTCCCATATGGTTTTTCTGAATTCTTGAATCTGATTGGCCAGAAAGTGTCGATCAGTTTTCTATAACAGCAGCTCTGACAGTAATTCATATCTCAGCTTTGCAATATATTGCAATATATTAGTGTTTCTATGACAGCTTGCACAGGGATGGCTTCAAAGTGTATGTAAGGAGTATGAGCAGGTGACATTTTTTTTAGTCTCAAGTTTTTTTTTTCTTTGTAATCATCAGAAATAAAGTTTTTCGCTACAGGAGAGTCTATAGTGGTAGGGGACGAGTGTTTATAGCTGCAATAGCGTTACTGAGAACATGTTTAATGCATATTCCACACCTATTATCGGATACAAATACTAGTCTTACTTTAATACATTCTAAATGGTAAGCGTTGGCAAGCTGATGTGGTGAATGGAAGGAGAATAAAATGCTTTAGGATTTCAAGTGTTGTTACAGGGCCAACTATAACAGTACAATCCTATACTATTAATCATATAATACATCTATTGTCCATTATAATCATCATCATCATCTTCTGCTTGGTCTGGGCTCAGGCTGTGGGGGCAGGAGCCTAAGCAGTGAGGTACAAGGTACATTCCAGGTCTATTGTCCAGTTAACTTTTAAAAAAAAAGCTAGATTAATACTTTGGGTTGGTTGTTGAATTGTTTTATTTGCTCTGTATGTAATAAACTGAACCTAAAAGCAATAAAAGTGAGTATGCAAGGGGACGGGGAAGAAAATTAACTTAGACTTTTGCCTGACGAGGGATCGTGGAGGCAGGATTGCTTTCTGTTGCGCGTTGTCAGTTGTGTAAATGAAGATTTTGACATGATGGCACCACGGCGTCAGTAAAAGGAATTAAATGGGCGTTGTCATTGTCATGGTTGATGGAAAAAAAAAGCCTAAGTATCATGAATGGTGTTATCAAACATGACAATCATTCCCTCTTACTCATTTGCCAAACTGCTTAATCCTACTACTAGGGTCGTGGGGACACTGGGCGAAGACGGGGTACACCCTGAACTGCTCACCCGATTATCACAGGGCAACAATCTCACACACACACACAACCATTCACACTCACACCTAGGGTCAATTTGGACAGCTAATTAGCCTAATGTGCATGTCTTTGGACTGTGGGACGAGACTGGAGTACCCCGAGGAAACCAAGGCAAGTACAGGGAGGAAAAACTCCACACAGAAACACCCAAGCCTGAGAATCGAACACAAGACCTTCTTGCTGTAAAGAAGACGTGCTCACCACTACGCTACCGTGCAACCCTAAAATGGTATTCTTAAAACTCAAAACCACTCGCCCAGCTCTTGGCTTCATTGCCATAATCATGCTGAACCATTTCAAGGGTCTCAGCTGCGGATTTCTCCAGAATTTGATGTTTGCTCCCTGGTCCAAATTTTCAGGTGTGCACATGACTGTGTCCCAAAAAAGGGGGCATTAAAAAGGTCCTGTGTTGACTGCATTAGATCATGTGACATACCAAATCACAAGAGTTTCTGTATGTGCCTGACCGTGCCACACTCACCCACTTCATTTACCACAGGAACAGTCCTGGAAATGTTTGATTTTGGACAGAAGAATTTTCAGGTCAGTATCAGACAGTTAACGACAAGAATTCAGCAGAAACTCTTCTCTGTGGTGGGCGTCTGGTTCATCTCAGCACTATACAGTGCTAACCACAGTACGTGTGTTAGAAGATGAGTGATCCCACATTGCAACATTAGGGCTTAGCACACGGCTGAAAAGAGTGAGGAGAACGTGGCCAAACTGTATGAGGCAGCGCTGATGGATGACCACATCAGAGAGGAGGAATGAGGAATGTTCAAGCTGCTCGTTTCTCTGACTCAGATTTGAGTCATCAACACTATGCAGTGATGCAGCGATGCTTTAGCAATTTTATCTCCATCATTCACAGGAAGGAGAACAAGATGCAGGACAGCTTATAAAGCACGCCTGGCATTTATTCGGAATACTTTAGAATAATGTAAAAGCTATAATTAGAGAATTAAACATGTCAGGAAATGTTGTTAAAGGAAATTTCTAGTGACAGGATTTGGTGTCATGTGACCCCAAACAAAGCAATTATGTTTTTAAATATATATTTATTTATCTGTTTATTCATCAAAAGGTCAGCGGTTCGATCCCCACTATCACCACTGTCGGGCCCTTGAGCAAGGCCCGTAACCCTCAGTTGCTCAGTTGTATAGAAATGGTAACTGTAAGTCGCTCTGAATAAGAGTGTTTGCCAAATGCTGTAAATGTAAATCTATTAATTAATTATTTACCCCTTCTTGAAATCACCACCTTATCGTAGTGGAGGGGTTTGCGTGTCCTAATGATCTTGGGAGCTATATTGTCAGGGGCATTATGCCCCGGTAGGGTCACCCAAGGCAAACAAGTCATAGGTGAAGGTCTAGACTAAGCACGGTTCAGAAGAGCTCCATGACCAATATTATTTCAAGGACACAGTTTCCTTTGCCCGGATGCAGGTTATCGAGATCCCCCCTGAAGCCAGGCCTGGGGGAGGGGTTCGAAGGCAATCGTTTGGTGGTCGGGCTTCTGCCCTTGGAGCTCGACCTAGCCCAGCCCGACTAGGAGACATGGGTCCACCCTCCCATGGACCCACCACCTGTAGGAGGGGCTATAGGAGTCAGGTGTAGTGTGAGCCGGGTGGCGGCCAAAGGCGTGGGTTCTGCTGGACCGATCCTCGGCTACTGGCTCTAGCTTTTGGGACATGGAATGTCACCTCTCTAGCAGGGAAGGAGCCTGAGCTAGCCTGATACTGGCTAGATATATTCATGCTCATCTCAACACATAGCTTGGGCTCTGGAACCACCCACCTCGAGACCGGCTGAACCTTTTTTATTTTGGAGTTGCTCATGTGAAGAGGTGGCGAGCTGGTGCGGGCATCCTTGTTGCCCTCCGTCTTGGTGCCCACATATTGGGGTTCTCCCCAGTTGACAAAAGGGTAGCCTTCCGCTCTGCCTCCAGGTGGGGGGACAGGTCATGACTGTTGTTTGTGCTTATGCACCAAATGACAGTTCAGAATACCCACCCTTTTTCGAGCCCCTGGGTGTGTGCTAGAGGGTGCTCCCCCTGGGGATTCCCTCGTCATCCTGGAAGACTACAACGCCCATGTGGGCAATGACAGTGTGTCCTGGAAGCTTGTGATTGGTAGGTATGGCCTCTCTGATCTGAATCTGAATGGTGTTTCATTGTTGGACTTTGCTGTGTTCATCATGGTTTGTCCATCATGAACACCATGTTCAAATATAAGGGTGTCCATAAGTGCACTTGGCACCAGGACACTCTGGGCCACAGTCTCATGATGAACTTTGTAGTAAATAGGAGCTGAGCTGTCAACCGATCACCACCTGATGGTGAGCCGTCTCTGATGGCAGGGAGGCCGCCTTCCAGACCAGGGAGACCCAAGCGAGTAGTCAGGGTCTCCTGGAAACTCCTGAGTCTCCTGTCAGAAGGACCTTCAACTCCCACCTCCGGCAGAGCTACAACCACATCCCAATGGAGCTAGGGACAAAGAGTCTGAATGGGCCATGTTCCAAGTCTCCATTACTGAGGCGGAAGCCCAGAGCTGTGGCTGGAAGGTCCTTGGTCACGAGGACAACCCCCGAACCAGGTGGTGGACACCTGAAGTGAGGGGGGCTGTCAAGCTCAAGAAGGAGGCCTATTGGGTGCTTTTGGCCTGTGGGACTCCAGAGGCAGCCGACGGGTACTGACAGGCCAAACGTGCTGCAGCCTGGGCTGTTGCCGATGCAACATTTTGTGTGTGGGAGGAGTTTGGTGAGGGCCTGGAAAAAGACTATTGGTTGGCCTCGAAAAGGTTCTGGACCACCATCCGGTGCCTCAGGAGGGGGATGCAGGACGCCACAAACACTGTTCACAGTGGAAGTGGGGAGCTGTTCACTTCGACTGGGGAGGTTGTCGGGAGGTTGAAGGAATACTTCAAGGTCCTCCTAAATCCCACCAACCTTCTTCTCCTTCCTCTGTGGAAAAGGAAGACCCTGGGGGTTTGGAAGAGGGTCTGCCCCTCACTGGGGCAGAGGTCGCCAAGGTAGTTAAAAAGCTCCTTGTTGGCTGGGCTCCAGGGGTGGATGAGATCCGCCCTGAATACCTAAAGACTCTGGATGTTGAAGGACTGTCTTGGCTGACATGTCTCTGCAACATCGCAAGGTCATCGGGGCCGTACCTCTGGATTGGCACACCGGGGTGGTAGTTCCCCTTTTTATAAAAGGGGACCGGAGAGTGTGTTCCAACTATCGTGGAATCACACTCCTCAGCCTACCCAGGAAAGTCTATTCAGGAGTATTGGAGAGGAGGATCCGACCGATGGTTGAACCTCGGATTCAGGAGGAACAATGTGGTTTTCATCCTGGCCAAGGCACTCTTAACCACCTCTACTCTCTAGAGGTAGCATGGGAGTTTGCCCAACCTGTCCACATGTGCTTTGTGGACTTGGAGAAGGCTTCGTCCGTGTCCCCCAGGCATCTTGTGGGGTGTGCTCCGGGAATATGGTATACTGGACCCCTTTGGTATGTGCTGTTCGGTTTCTGTATTGCCAGAGCCAGAGCTTGGTCTTCGGTGGTAAAAACTTGTCAAATTCATTTCCAGTGGGGGTTGGACTCTGCCAAGGCTGTTCTTTGTCAATGGTTCTGTTCATGATATTTATGGATAGAATTTCTAGATGCAGCCAAGGCGTTGAGGGGTTCTGGTTTGGTGGCCATAGGATCTCGTCTCTGCTTTTTGCAGATGACGCTGTAATTTTGGCTTCATCAAGCCGGGACAGCCGAGTGTGAAGTGACCGGGATGATAATCAGCACCTCCAAGTCCAAGGTTCTCAGGTGGAAAAGGGTGGAATGCACCCTCTGGGTTTGGAATGAGGTCCTGCCCCAGGTAGAGGAGTTCAAGTATCTCAGGGTCTTGAACCGTCATGGTGAAGAGGGAGCTGAGCTGATACTCAATTTACCAATCAATTTATGTTTCTACCCTAACCCATGGTCACAAGCTTTGGGTAGTGACCGAAAGAACAAGACTGTGAATACAAGCGGCTAAAATGAACTTCCTTTGCAGGGTGGCAGGGCTCTCCCTTAAAGATAGGGTGAGAAGATCTGTCATCCGGGAGGAGCTTGGAGTTGAACCGCTGCTCCTCCGCGTTGAGAGGAGCCAGTTGTGGTGGCTCGGGCATCTGATTAGAATGCCCCCGAATGCCTCCCTGGTGTGGTGTTTCAGGCATGTCCAACCAGGAAGAGACCCCAGGGTCAACCCTGAACACGCTGGAGGGACTATGTCTCTCGGCTTTTATGGGAACGCCTTGGCGGAAGAAGTGGCTGGGGAGAGGGATGTCTGAAACTCTTATACTGCTTATGCTGCTTGCCTCTGCGACCCGATCCCAGAACAAGTGGAAGAAGATGACACATTATTTATTTATCCAAGAATGGCAAAATTATACAATCAAACTTATACAATCTGTTTATAGGTGGCACGGTGGAGCAGTGGTTAGCATGTCCACCTCACAGCAAGAAGGCCTGGTTTCGATTCCCAGTCTTGGGCGTTTCTGTGTGGAGTTTGCATGTTCCTTCCATGCTTGCCTTGGTTTCCTTTGGGTACTTCGGTTTTCTCCCACAGTCCAAAAACATGCACAGTAGGCTAATTGGCTGTTCCAAATCACTCACTCCTAGGTGTGAGTGTGAATGGTGTATGTGTGCTGTCACCTTGGCCTGGCGAGCTGTTCAGGGTGTACCCCGCCTTCGCCCAGAGTCGGCTGAGATAGGTGCCAGATTCCCTGGGACCCTAATTAGGATTAAGTGGCTTAGAAAAATGAATGAATAAATTTGTTTATAGTTACAGTTAATGATGTGTACCATCCCCAAAATATTTCCTTCCAGTTCTCACTCAGCTGATATAAACAATAATTGTCTCACCAACCCTCATAAAAGAAAATCCAGATAAAATGGATTTTAAAATCCATTTAGAAAGAAACCACAATTTTTTCAAAAAAAAAATATTTTTAAATATTAAAAAAAATGGACACTTCTTCCACAAATCTTACCCTTATAGCTACAGAGTGGCGCATCAACAGGGTACACGTCTATCATCAGCAGGTTTGAATACAGGTTGATGCATATAACAACCTGCAGTCGGGAGTCAATGTGAGCTAACTGGCCTAGGGAGAGTGGGATGGCATACACTCATCTTGCTGTAACTGAGTGATTATCAGCCAATCAAGGGTGGTTGTCAGTTACAAGGGGGCAGATAGCAATTTCCCTCCAAGTGTGTTGGGCTGGCCTTCAATGCTCGTGTGCAAGCACTTCAAAAAGATGCAAGTGGCAGCATCTTGGGTTATAGAGGGAAAACCTGCTTTCTTACAGCCCTCCCTGTATGGTGGAGGTCACATGACAGGGAGCGAATTAGCCAAAACTAAATGAGAGGAAAAAAAATCAGGGGGAAATGTGTTCCTCTTACAAGGCAGCATGATGGCGTAATGATTGCCTCACAGCAAGAAGGTCCTGGATTTGAGTCCTGGACTCGGTAAGGGTGTTTCTGAATGGAGTTTGCATGATCTCCCCGTGCTTTTGTATGTTGCCCTGTGAAGGACTGGTGAGCTGTCCAGGCAGCCACACTTTCCGTGACCCTAGCAGGATTAAGTGGTTTGGAAAATGAAATAAAATTTGAAAACTTATGTTTGTGGGGAGCATCTACCTTACAGGTCCCTGTGAAACTTCCTACTGTAAAAATGATAATAACAGAGCAGCAGTGCTGTTATAAAAAAAATTATCAACATTTTCAGACTGCAGGATTCAGCAGTGTGTGGTATAAAGAGTCAATATTTAGTCCTTACAGATTGAGAGAACAAAAGAGACCTGCAGATGAAGACGGGAAAAAAAAGGAAAAGTTGAATATTTGGGTTTTGTATATAGTGTAATATACATATCCAACATCAAAGGATAAACCTTTCAGAACACACCATCATATTGGGTGTGATGATGTTGACAGCTTGCGAGACATTGAGAGCCATTAAGAGACAGCCAGACAGACAGCCAGGCAAGTGTGAAGAGCTGAGTCATCTGTCTAGCAGAACACATATGGAGATTATTTTCTGAGCTATGTGGCCTGAGTCTAAACAGTCCCTTAAACCAGATGAATCTCTCCAGAACTCATTCACTGCTTATAAAGAGCATTACCTTCCCCAAAACTCTTACCTTTTATTCCTATTGTCACAATAAACACCACAGAGCAGGACACAGAGAGGCTAAACGACTCGCAAGGCTCACACGCCACCCACACGCCTGTCATTCAGCATGGTCTGGATAAAAACCGCAAAAGAAATCTATTCAAAAGAAAGAAAAATAAGAAGGAGGTGTTTATATAAAATGAAAGAAGAGAAGTGAAGGTGGGGTACACCCCGAACAGCTCACCAGACCATCTCAGGGCTAGAACACACACACACAGCCAGGCACACTTTCACTTACAACCGGGGCAATTTGGAACAGCCAATTAGCCTAATGTGCATGTATTTGGACTGTCAGAGAGAAACTGGTGTGCCCAGAGGAAACCCACGCAAGCACAGGGAAAACATGCAAACTCCACACAGAAACACCCTCACAGAGCCCAGGATTTGATCCAGGGACTTTCTTGTTGTGAGGCACCCATGCTAACCCTTACACCACCATGCCACCTCTACAAATAATCAGCTTTTTAAAAATATTTTTAAACAAGAGTACTCAGATAGCACAAACCAACATCAAGCCCAGCAAATACCCCATGGATCCAAATGTCAAATATCCTCCTATCTCACAATGTTAAATAATCGTTTAAACAATTCCTGGATTCGGAATTTGATCCAGATCATCTTCAAAATCTAACGTAAATTTCGAGTTTCTCAGGAAACTAAAAAGCTGACAAGTGGACTTGGATCAAATTTTTCTTATTACCTCCACCCAGCAGGTTATGTTTTAGTCGCAGTTTATTTGTTTGTTTGCTAACAGGATTACCCAAAAAGATATGTGCAGATTTTTAAAAATCTATTTCGAAACACCATGTCTCACAGAATAATAAAACACAGTCTAACTCAGGTCGGCAGACAAACTAGACTTGTCGAGCAAAATATCACAGGACATTAGCGGCAACACAGAACATTAACTTGTTGCACGGATAATTAAACTAACAAGACAGGCGATACAAATGAATAAGGAAATCAGTTAGTAAAAGGTGGTGAAGAGAAAACTCAGTGTTAACCTTTCAAATTTGGGAAACACAGGAGAGATGTATTTCATTATTTCCTTCAGGGTTAAAGTTGATTCAGCCTTAAAGGCACCGTGCTACTCTTATAACACCAGCCTTGGACTCCTATTAATATAGATATCTGTGAAGAGATCCACATTTACACAGTGCCTAAATATTTATACTAAATCTCTTGGTTTAAGAGTAATAAAACTTTGCAGGTTTCGTTTTTTGTGAATCCCAAGTAATTCCCTATGAAAGAGGCATGGCCTGTCAGTTGTAACCAGGAAGACAGGGTTTTGGTAAAAAAAAACTAAACGAACATAAACTTGGGATTAAGTTCCAGTGCAGTGTGGCTCTTTCTCTTCATCATATACTTTTTCTTTTCTGATTTAAATGCACATTAAAAGTACATTCATATTTCTCTAAATTATTTACACACATTACTGTGTATGAGAGAAAAAGACAAGAGTCACTGTGCCACCTACACACATTGTAAATTAAACACAAGTGCTTCACCGAACAGCCAAATATAGTGTCTCTTATTCTTTCTCTCATACACAGTCACACTCGCACACTGCTCAGAGGTCTTGGCACCATGACAGGCTGGAAACATCCCTTTGTGTAAGCGGCAGTTCTGGGACTTGTTATCTGAGATGTCAGCAAAACAGGCAAACTGTGAACGTGTGTGCGTGTGCACACACACACACACACACACACACACACACACACACACACAGACACAAATCAGCTGATCTCCGGGCCAGCTGTGCTCTTAATACACCCACACCCGGCAAGTGTTTTGTCCTCCTTTCATCAAACAGCCGGATCTTTTGTCCATTCAGGCTTTCTGCCATCCATTCACTTTCATGTTATTCACACCTACACACAATCCCAGATGACAGCAGTGATGACAATGTCAGCAGCACTCGTTGGTGTACTACAACTCTACAGCCCACATCTGCTGCTGGTCTTCATCATGACTAAACAAATAAAGTTAAAAAGTGCATGGTCTTTGAAGACTGTGGTACTAATCATCAGAATGACTGTAAAGCAACATGCTGCACCTGCAAGCATCACTATTCTACTAACCGTGGATATTTTGTGCAGTTCAGCATCATCCACTCTGCACAAGGTGACGTGTTACAGTGAATATAGAATGACACCATGCAATTACTTTGTAAGATGAAACATTCATGAAGCAAGCTCTTCCTAATTAATGATGCACATTTCCTTTAAGCATGAAAGACTGTGAACATCCTGGTGGCTGAGAGTTTCCACAGGACAAAGGACATAAACCTCACTGTACATGAATATACTAAACTTAGTATGAATGTGGATGATCAGAGATTTTGGCCAAGTAAAACTAAATTATACTGGACACAAGAGGGATTGCTCCTAATGGAAAACTGACTCATCTTACCCACTCCTAAAGGAATCCTGACCAATCCCTCCTTCTTCCACAGACTAATCTTGAACAAACATACAGTTCTCCAATCCATAATGACCAATTCCACCTGCATCCACAGACACTTTTGTCCAATCCCACTGACTCTGTTGGCCAATCCCATCCACTCCCACGGATCTTGACCCACCTCATCCACCTCCCACAGACCCTCTTGACCAATCCCGTCCACTCCCACAGTCCCACTTGACCAATCCCGCTCACTACCAGTCACTCTTGACCAATCCCATCCACTCACAGGGACACTCCTAGACAATCAACCAATCCCTCAAGCCCATATGGACACTCTTTACCGAACCAAACCCAACCTCATCCATTCTCACAAACACTCAAACAAGCCCACAGACACTTGAGCAATCAAATGTTCTCCCATACACCCTTGACCAATCCCTGCCACTTCTACACTCGATCAATCCACATGCTCGTACATACACGACCAATTCCACAACCAACAGACTAGCCAATTCTGCTAAAATCCAGACACTCTTGTCTAATCCCACCTGTTTACAGACACTCTTTATACACACACACAGACACACACACACACAGAGCGTGTAAGAGAAACTTTCATCTGACAGCTAGAGGACTTTCCATTTTTAAAATAACGTCAATGACAGCAAATCAACATGCCATGTGTTAATGGAGTGGGCTACAGGAAGAGGATGAGGAAGGTGAAGATCTCGGGAGGCAAAGAGCTTGTGATTACTACGGGGAGGGGGGGGGGGTAGTGAGAACTCACACTGGCACACCTCGAGAGAGCCAAAGTACACTCGACTTACAGCAGGCTTTAGAAAAGCTGATTTATTGTTGAATAAAATACATCTGTGGATATTGTGAAAGGAACATTATTCAAATGGAGAACAAAACACAGCATAGGAAGTATTTTACAAAGTAAAACAAAAATTACACTGGATATCAAACGATAGCAGGGCAGTTCCATGATCTGTATAACATCAATACACTTTTTAGGAAATTGCTGGTATCATCAGTGCTTTAACTGAGCCGAATGATTCCATAGCACTGTTGTTAAACTGCATTCTGTTCAGAACAGAGTACAGCGATGTTTCTCCAAGGAAAAGCCGCTTTACCAGGAGCTGAAATCTCCAAATCCCATCCTGCCTTTAGGCTTCTTAGCTGCTGCTTCGCTGCTGGATGGTTCGGAGTCGTCGTCCACTGCTGAGCGCTTACTGAACACATGCAGGCACAGGCACATTAATAGCCATGTTTTCAAGACAGTAAAAAACAGAGAGCAATAAATGAGTGTATGAGTGCAGAAAAAAGGCGAGTGAAGCTTGTGACTAACCGCAGCGGGGTGTCTTGTGTGTGTTTATAAAACTGAGAGAGAAAAACAACACAAAGCGAGTGTGATGACTTCAAACAATCTTTGCTCCTATACACTCGGTGTATGTCTCTGTGTGTGTGTGTTGTAAGAAGAGTGAGACCGGAATCAATGGGGTGCTGCAGGATAATTATCTTGATGTCCTGCTGTTCGCGCAGTAAGCCTCACCCATATCCTGAACCCCTCTGAGTAAAGTTTAAAGCCCTAAACCCTCATTTGCCCCCTGCCCCCTCCCCACACACGGCACTGCCACGTCCAATCCATAGCAGTGTGAAGTTACGCCATGAGAACCTTTAAACGGAGCCAGAGTGCTTTTCTCTTTATCAACAGCAGGGTTAATAAATTGTTCGTCTCGGACTCGAGATAAAAATAGTTCTGTGTTTTTTTTTAACAGAAGGTTGCAGATTGTCAAGATTTAATCTCATGATCTGCTAATGATAGGGCGAAACTTTATCATTCATCAGACGGTGTTAAAAAAAAGGAGCACTGATTCCTTGAAACAGCACAAACTCCAGCTTTATCTCCGCCCGTGTGCTCAGACCCCTTTATCTCACACACACACACACACACACCAAACCTTTCATCATCATGTTACACACACTGCTTTGGGTGTTCACTTCATGCCCCAAGATTTCATGCAGTGTGCATGTGTGTGTTTGTATCTGTGACTCTGTGTCAAAATCACCCTGTGTCCCTTTGTCTCCCTCTCAGTGTCTGTGTCTCTGTATGTTTGTGTGTCTCAGTGCTTGTCTGTCTGAGCCACTGTTTGTGGCTTCGTCTCCTTGTCCGTCTGTGGCTTGCTCTCTTTGTTTTTGTCTCTGTCTTGGTTTCAGCTTTTGTCTCTGCCTCTGTCTCAGGTTCTGTCTGTGCCTTCATCTACGTCTCAGGATCTGTCTGGGTTTCCTTCATGGTGCCTCTCTGTGCCTCTGTCTCGGCATCTGTCTGTGTTTTCGTCTACAATTCAGTGCTTTTCTCTGTCTCGGCGTCTATATGTGTATCCATCTTCGTCTCGGCATCTGTCTGTGCCACCGCCTTTGCGTCTGTCTATGTCTCATTCTCTGTGTGTATCCATCTCAGCACTCATCTGTGTCAGTCTTCACCTCAGTGTCTGTGAGTCTCTCTGTCTCGTTGTCCGTCTGTCTTCATCTCAGTGTCCGCCTGTGTCTGTCTTCATCTCGGCACCTGTCTGTGTCACCGTCTTTGGGACTGTCTATGTCTCACTCTCTTTGTGTTTCCGTCTCAGCACTTGTCTGTCTGTATTCACTTCAGTGTCTGTCAGTCTTTCCGTCTCATTGTCCATCTGTCTCCTTGTTTCCATCACTGTCTTTTCTTTGTGTGTTTATGTATGCATGTATGTATGCATGCATACTCACGTGGCAGCCATGTTGATATATTTGCCCACTCCGGCTCGGTACGCTTTGGGTTGTTGTTCAGTTTTAGCTTTGCTGAGCGATGCTGAGGTTTGGGCTCGCTCTTCCTCCTGCTTTTGGGCCTCCTTTTCCCGCTCAGCTGCAATCTACAACACAAGCGCATGCACACACACACACACACACACACACATACAAGCATAGTAGATCAGTAAAAGATGACAGATCATATATTACAAACACTGAAACCAGTACACACCAAAATATGGTTATATAACAAACACATGAATACACACCTGAGCATCTGCCTCTTCGTAAGGATCCACAAATACGGTAGTGCTGATCAGCTTGATCTCAGTCTGTGATTAGGAGAAAGCGAAGCAGAGCAAAAGAAAAGAGACAGTGTCTCAATCACACACACACACACACACACACACAAAATCTGGGATTATAAGAGGATTAGCACAGTTTTCTTGTTACTACTGTCCCAAATAAATAAGAAAATACCTTTTAGTAAACTGGTTACACTGACTAGATCTACAACTATTTAAAAATGTATTAATAAAAAAACTTCTGTTATTTTAATACATTCATTCACCAGCCAAGCTGCTTAATCCTACTAGAGTCGCGGTGAGGCTGGAGCCTATCTCAGCCGACTCTCGGCAAAGACGGGGTACACCCTGAACAGATTGCCAGTCCATTGCAGGGCAACACACACACACACACAACCTTTCACATTCATACTCGCTCCCAGGGGCAATTGGGAACAGTCAATTAGCCTAATGTGCATGTCTCTGGACTGTAAGAGGAAACCAGAGTACCCGGAGGAAACCCACCCACGCATGAGAACATGCAAACTCCACACAGAGAAGCTCTAAACACAACAGAGAGTTAAAGAACTGTCTTTAAACCAGTTTAAGTGTGTGGTAGGCACTGAATGGGCAACAACAACAACAAAAAATCTTAAATGATTGGTCAGACTTAGTCACATGACCACAGAAATTCGGAGACATGGAATCAGACTGGAGTGTTTATTTTTCTTCCCTTGGGCACGGATTCTTAAATAGAAATTTAGGAATTAAAAAGGGATGCGATAATAAAATATATCTAAATATAATAAAATGTAAACGGTTTAGGGAGGGAAAGCTGTGCGATTCGGGATTAATTCCTGAGAGAAATCCTCTTTCAGGGTAAAAGCCGTAGCGTGAGTCAGTTCAGCTCCACGGAGGATTGAGGCGATGTGATAGAAAACAGCAGGAGCCCTGAGTGGCTGCGAGGCGTCCATTAAGCACAAAATGATAAGCCGCGCTTCATTAATGATATCCGTACAGCAGTTTACACGGACATAAACATCTGACTGAGGAAGGAACGGGGTGTAGAGGTGGAAGGTGTGGAGGGTGGAGTGACGGTAATTACCTTCGGTTTATCTGTTTTAGGATCGCTCTCTACATTCTCCATGGCTGTGAGGGTCTCAAATCCACCCACCACCCTGATGGAGAGATCAGAAATCTGTTAGGGTTCGCTGAAATGACTTGTTCTAACCATTTAGACAGAAACGCGTACAGTTCCCTAATATCACATTAAAAAACCCGCAGTGTATAAATTCATATAGCGCTGGGTGATATGAGCTATAATTCATAAGATAGCTTCACATCTCAACCAAGTCTGAGCGAAGGTGGGATACACCCATGACAGCTCACCAATCCACAGAGTGACTCAATAAAACCTCCCACATTTCAAATTTAAATGAAAAAGAGATTATTAAATATAATCATATTATTATTTGCACACTCACGCATTCAGTACAGTTTTTATTAATCATGCTTTAAAGATGAAATCCTCCAGATGGTGGCTGTCACTGTCTATACTTTCTTGGAGGTGGTTTCTGAAGGCTGCTATGGCCCGATGGGTCACGTCAGGTGGAACAGCGGCGATCTCATGCTGAATAGCAACCTTAAGCTCTTTAAGAGTTTGGGTTAGATGAGTATACACTCGTGATTTGAGGTAGTAACATTAAAAACAAAAACAAAAAAAAACAAGGGGTGATGTCGTGGGAACGGGCCGGTCAGCCAACATCGTCAAGCGATGAGATCACCCGATCCGGAAACATTTCCCTCAGCACTCCCAATGATCTTCGACCTGTGCGTGCTGTAGCTCCATCTTACGGAAACTACACTTTGAATGCCTCAAGCTCAAGATTATCAAGTTGGGGTTGGGCCACCAACAGACCTTAGCCCCGCCTTTCCTGCCTCACTAAATTTCATTGGCGCAAAGAATGATGAATAAAAACTGTATTGAATGAAGTTTCATGTGTGCAATTTATCATTTAATTATCTTTAACCTTTTTAGCCTCCGGCCCACAGAGTCGCTCGGGAGCTATAGGAATGGGTTCCGTCCGTCTGTCAGTCCGTCACACTTTACTTTCCGGACATTTACTTGCCGAGCGCTGAAACTGGGACTTTCAAACTTGGTATGCTGGCTCACTATGAGTGCTAGTGTGAGTTTGTATGTGAGTGACCTTGACCTACATTTCAAGGTCACAGAGGCAAAATCGTATATTAGGTTTCCGGACATTAACTTGCTGCGCGCTGAAGCTGGGGCTTTCAAACTTGCTATGCTTTTTCTATACGGGCATACTAAAAAATGCTCCTTTCAGCAGGAGCGTCTGGACCCCTTTGGGCTATTTTATTATTTTACTTTAACATGTGGGAGGTTTTTTGGGTATTTTTTATCAATAATTTTTTTATCTGCCCAAAGCAGTGAAAATGTTAAGACTGTAGCAAATGTAATGGTAGAAGATGCCTCTGAGAAATAGTACATATCTACATTCCTGGACTTTCTCACATTTTACGGGTGTAAAAGCGAGGGTCACTGATTGGTTGATTATGCCGAGTACTGAAAATTGGGGTTTTATTGCCAGACACAAGCACACATGGGATTCTTTCCTCTTGTCCAGCTGTTCCTGTAGAGCCTTGGGTTACTGAGGCAGATGTGCTATTTCAGGAATGTTTGAGCTTAGAAAACCCATAGGCTGGGGGTCAGAGTGTGCGTGTGAGAAAGAGTGAGAGAGAGAGAGAGAGAGTGTGGCTTTATGCAAGGATACGTGTTTTTGTTCGTCTGTGTGCGACAGTGAGCGTGTTTACTGTACAGTATATCATGGTATGTGCAGACAAAGAGGTAGTGTGTGTGTGTGTACACAAGTTGTTGGTCCAGACTTATGCTGACAACTCTCTGAATTCCTCAGCCTTATCCAAAGGATTGCGACTCGTTGCCAAATGCGCAAGACTCTCCGAAAGAGATGATCAGCTGTGCGTCTTCTGGAATGTCCTGACTAAACATTACACATGCTCTTCCCTACAGTACACTTTACACAGTGACTACAGCAAACATGACATTTTAACTAAAACACTCGAAATCACACACACCATTATGACTTTAGACACACAAGCAGAGAATAAACTGCAGATTTATTTATAAGCATCACCTGCCAAATACGGTGTGTTTCTGGTCCAGGTATGTGCATGAGCGGAAAGTTATAAAGCTGCAAAAAAAGAAAAGGGGTGGAGGGTGTTAATTACATGGCAAAACCTCCATTTTAAATCACTGACTAAATAAACATCAGAATTAAAATGCTCACAATTGAGATTTGTTGGTGTTGGGCCCGGAGTTGGCCATGCTGAGGACACCACGGCCGGTGTGAGAGAGATTGGGCTTGAACTCATCCTTGAATGGTTTGCCCCAGTATGACTCACCACCTTTAAGCACAAAGACAAGAGGAAAAATCTGGAGGACGAGGTTGTTTAGATGCACTCGGGTGGAACATTGTTCCCAAGAAATCTCTGCGAGGCAAGTGAAGCAGAAAGATGGAGTGTGTTAAGAGTGCACACGTGTGTATTTGCCCTCCCACTCATTCCTATGGTTGTGTGTGTGTGTGTGTGTGTGTGTGAGAGAGACAGAGAGAGAGAGAGAGAGAGAGAAAGAGAGAGAGAGAGAGAGA
>JAQMYF010000025.1:32143356-32168226 GCA_030014195.1 Neosilurus mollespiculum
ATAGTTTTGATGCCTTCAGTGTGAATCTACAATGTCAATAGTCATGAAAAGAAAGGAAACTCATTAAATGAGAAGGTGTGTCCAAACTTTTGGTCTGTACTGTATATGTATCTAATATATAGGTATATTTGCAGATTTAATTATATAAAACTTGCAGAACTGAGACCATTGAGTGGTGTTTAATCAGACAAAACTCCAATATCTCAGATCTAAAAATATGAAAATGTATTAGCCACCGAAGCCCCCCGAAGCCCAGACTCTATCTAAACCTTTCTGACTGAATGTACGCACATCATCCACTCAGCCAATCAGCTCTCGTCCTCTCACCCAACTTTAATCCACAAGCGAAGAGAGAGATGAAAGATCGATCTCCTGAGAAAAGTCACAGACTGCCTGAGGGTTTTCTGCTCAGTCCACTCACCGCATTGAATTTGTCGGTTTTCTTGGCTGCGGGCTCTTTCATGGTAGAAGCCAGCAGCTCATCGCCCTTATACTCCTTATAGAGCTCAGCCAGAGTCTCACGCGTCTCCAGGTTCGTGCTCTTCAGGTGATACGCTGGGTCCTGCTTCGCTTTCTCCTCGTCTAGAGAACCAACAGACAGAAGAACTGAGCACGCACTCAAACACGTTAAATGAGCAGAGCGGATCATCTTGATGAACTCGGTAACAATCCCGAAAACATGCTGCTGAACGAAGAAAACTCTTCCAGGTGCTCTGGGATAGGAAACTACAGCAGCACCGACAGCAGTTCAGACCATAAGAACTCAAACCTTTATGTTAAAGGGGCTCTGTTACAGATGTTATACACATGTGCAACCGATCACGTGATTTCATCTGCGAAATCTTCTGCTCTATAATGTCTGTGCTCTATTTCATGCTCACGACATGGAGCTCCGTAACGGTTGTAGCTTATACACACCGCTTTGATTTTATGTCAATCTAACAGGGAATCAAAAGAAATGAAGCCTTGTGAGTCTCAAGAAATACCCACATCCTCTCTGTGTGTGTGTGTGTGTGTGTGTGTGTGTGTGTGTGCATAGCTTCAGCCCTTGATCATGTTTTATGCCCAAAATAAAACACTAATTCTTTTAAAGCATCAGACTCAGTAATTTACCGCATGAACAATGTGGTTCAGTGGTGGCTCAGTGGTTAGTGCTCTGGGTTACTAATCCGAATTTCAGGGGTTCAAGCCCCAGTTCCACCAGGATGCTACTGATGGGCCCTTGAGCAAGGCCCTTGTTGCTCAGTTGCATAGCATCAGCCATATGCGGTAAATGTAAACATCACACATGAAACCGTTTGACAGCACACAGTTACATGTGTAAAGTCCCGATCTCATTGGACGGTAACGCCCAATAATGCTCACGAGTCAATCAATTTTTAGGTCAGGAGCGATCATAAGGGGACTGCGACCGATATCATTAACCATATCACTGACTGTCAGTGAGGAATCCACCCGTTGTGGACAAATGTCCCGTTTTTTTGAAGCCTGTTTACAATTGGACGATTACACACAATACTCTACAAATTGGTGACTGTCACCAACTATCAGTGATTATATTGCTGACAGTCTGCGACCGTTGCAGTCGATCACAGATAGTTACAGATAGTTAGGGACAGACAGTCTCAGACCTAGGTGTCGACCATCAGTGATTTCCACCTGAGCATTATTTTATTTGAGTCATTCAGGACATCACATACACAGTGGTGGTTGGTCTGAGACAGTCGCCAACTCAAAAAAAAAAAAAAATCATCACGCACAGTCGCCAAAGAATCGCCCAAATGAGACCGGGCCTTAAAAACTGTGACAGAGCCGCTTAAACACACTCATTCTAATCGCTAAAGTATCAATATCATATCATACTGGATACTTTACAAGAATTGGAAATCATTGTTGGGTGGTGTGTGTGTGGGGGGATGACATCCTGAATATTTAAGTTAAAAATTAATGATTGGGGAATGATGGGGAGATGAATAAAATTTAAAAAAAATTGCATTTATATATCATTAAAGCCACTCAATACACTGTATGATAGAAGAGCCCCGACCCTAACTAAGAGACGGTACCCTGTGAAAGCTGCGGATTAATCAACAAGTAAAAGATAAACAAACTACAAAGATCAACAAATATAAAAACACATTATTCACAATATTATCGAGTCATTACAAAAACTAAAAACTCACCTGGATCCAAAACTTTCATGTTGTTTTTCACGTGGAAAAAATCAGAGACATTGAATTTATCCAGATTGGTTGGGTCCTGACGGTTCATACACACACACACACACACACACACACACACAAAGAAAAAAGAAAGGTATGAAAATGTAACAGTGGCAGGACATGATGTTTCCCCCTAAACCTTATTAACTTCAGTAGAAAGAAAATAGATGCCTGGTGAGGGAGCTCCCTGGTTCGTAGCTCTTGTTGTAGTCCGAGTCTCTCTTTGTGTCGGACTTTCGATTCTATAAATTAAGATTCTTCAAATGTTCTGATTTCGAAAAAACTGACAGATTATGTGTCACTCAGACGCTAAACTGAAATCAAGATTCTCTGAAGTCCTTCAAATTTCGATTCTGTAGAGTTTAAGATTTTAAGAAAAATTTTAAAGATGTCTTGGATTTTAGAACCTCAGAAATTTAGAATCCCCAAAGTTTCGAATTTCAGAAATTTCAAATTCAGAATTTTAAATTTCAAAAATGGATTATAGATTCTTTTAAATTCAGATAATCCTAAATTTAGATTTGCAGATTCAGGTGTTGAACATTCCTTTATATTATTAATTTTTTTACATCATTACTTTTATTTTAGTTTGGCGGCAGCACGGTGGCGCACTGGTTAGCACGTCCGCCTCACAGCAAGGACCTGGGTTTGATTCGCGGGCTCAAGGTGTTTCTGTGTGGAGTTTGCATATTCTCCCTGTGCTTGTGTGGGTTTCCTCCAGGTACTCTGGTTTCTTCCCACAGTCCAACAACATGTACAGCAGGTTAACTGGCTGTTCTAAATCGAAAGTGTGAATGGTTGTGTGACTGTTGGCTCTGCGATTGCCCCACCTTCGCCCAGCGTCGACTGAGATGGGCCTCCTCACGACCCTAATTAGGATTAGGCGGCTTAGAAAATGAATGAATGACGCTTCCAAAAACTGACGATCCATCCATCCATGTCATAGAGCTGAGCTGAAGCCTTGCATGATTATTTCTCCATGATCTATCTGTGTATGAATTACACTGTGTTGATTGTTTCTCCTGATCAGGTTGTAGTTGCATTTTTTTTTTTACAAATTTCTTTATCAGACACTTAAAATAAATACAAATTTAAACTCTATCCATCCACACAATACTTACCAAACAGGACGAAATGTGAAGCCTTTATATGAATGTGTGTATATTAAAATATAAAATACTATCGGGGTGTACATTGATTATAGAAAATGGAATGCACATTCTGTAGGTTTTCATATTTAGCAACTGATGCATGCACAAATATGCTTAAGAGCATGTATGCATGCACACATGCACGCACACACCCACACACAGTAAAGTAGCACAAGGGCAGTGAGGGGTATCAGTGGGATGAATCAGATTTGGCTACGGGCTGGAGTGTGATGGGAATGTGATACGGCTGACTGGACAGTTTGGGCATTTGTCCAAGTACACAAATAGGCAAACCCCTGTCGTCTTTCTCTCCCTCTTTTTCTCACACACACACACAATGTGTGACCCAACAATCAGTGTGTCAGAGCCAAACCGGGCAAACAGTGAAACACGACTCCAGCAGGGCACTCATCAGCATCACACACACACACACACACACACACACACACACACACACACACACACACACTTCTTCCAATACCAGAATAAATCCCCAAAATACTTTCCAGTCCCAAAATAAAGCCCACACTTTTTCCAACCCCAAAATAAGACCCCGGCATTTTTTTAACTGTCCTCAGCATGAATCCCGTTTCACCACAAAGTATGAATCCCATTCCTGTCTCTGTCAGCACTCAGACCGAACACACCCGAGCTTCACATGACCCTCAGCTCGAACCCGTTTAAACCCGATTCATCCCATCAAAACCACTTTCTAGACAATCCATTATTCTTTTTTTCATCTTCAAACACCAGGGTGACCCTTTGGTAGCGCTAATGTTAAAGTGATCCAACCTGCGGCAGATCAGGACCTCTGTGGGTGGAAAGTTCAGGAATGCAAATTCAGGTCACACCTCCACATATCAGTTACAAAAAAAAATTTTAATAATAATAAAAAAAAAAAAAGTTTCCGATTGTACCCCAAGGCTCTCAATTCACTTGAGTTGAGTTCACTTGGTCTATAGTTGTAGTCCAACCACCTGAAGATTCAACATTTGCTGTATTCGGAGATGCCTTTCCGCTCACCACGGCTGCACAGAGTACCTGCTGCCTTCCCATTCGCTTGAACCAGTGTGGTCTGGATGAGGGTCCCCCCCACGCCACACACTATTCTGGCTCAACTCGAGAAATGTGAAGGCTCAACTCTGTAACCACACAAGCTAAATATACATTTGACATCGCTGCACACACACACGCGCACACACACACACACACACACACACACACACACACACACACACACACACACCCTACCTGCAACGTGATGACATCCTGGCGAGTGAACGGCTCATCCGTCAGCAGGTCTTTGTAATTCTTTGTCTTGATGTTGAGCTGCTCGACAGCCTGGACGACACACGGGATTAATGACCCACTCCACATGGAGTTGTGTGTTTCCTTACCGCAGAGTATAAACACTCGTACTCACCTCATACGAGAACACGTTGCCGGTGACTTTGTTGGCCACGATGTGTGAGTTTTTAGTGAAGACACTGTACAGGACGGGGCAGTGGTATTTCCCTAAACACACACAGAAAATAAATAAATAAATACCACCACCAGATGCTGTTAAACGGCTGTAAATATGCTTGTATCCTCTGTATGTATGATGGAAAGATAAATCTGTACCATCGTTGTTCTTGCTGAAGTTCAGCTTGATGAGGGACTTGGCTTCAAGTTTCTAAAACGAGAAGAGACGCGGGGATGATGAGAGAGTGTGTAAATCACTCGTGTTCACACAGCTGGAACAAATGAGTGGAGTCATTAGGGATGTGCATCTCCATCATCGAGACCATGTCTTACACGATGCATTGTCAATCATCCGATACATTAAACAGACAAACAGAGCTCCTTATGCAATATAATACAACACAATATGATTCACCCCAATACGATTCAACACGATTTGATTCAAATCATCATGATTCATTCATTTTCTAAGCCGCTTAATCCTAATTAGGGTCGCGGGGAGGCTGGCGCCTATCTCTGCTGACTCTGGGCGAGAACGGGGTACACCCTGGACTACTCGCCAGGTCATCGTAGTGCAACACAGACACTCACAACCATTCACACTCACTCACTCTTAGGTGCAAAAAAATTTGGAACAGCCAATTAGCCTACTGTGCATGTTTTTGGACTGTGGGAGGAAACCGGAGTACCCAGAGGAAATCCATGTAAGCACAGGAAGAACATGCAAACTCTACACGAAAAAAAACCATGTCTGAGCCCAGGAATCAAACCCTGGCCTTCTTGCTGTGAGGCGGATGTGCTGGCCACTATGCCACCGTGCTTTCCCAGCATGATTCACTCCAGTGCATTACAGTGTGAATCGACACAATTTGATTCAATTCAATACGATTCATCCTACACGATTTGATTCAAATTAGTACGATTCACTCCAGTGCAATACAGAGTGACTCAGCATGACTTGATTCACCTCAATACGAATCACCCCACTGCGGTTTGACACGTTTTCATGTATTTGCATGTCAGTATGGTTCATTCTACTGCAATACAGTGTGAATCGACACAATTTGATTCAATTCAATACGATTCATCCTACACGATTTGATTCAAATTAGTACGATTCACTCCAGTGCAATACAGTGTGATTCAACATGACTTGATTCACCTCAATACGAATCACCCCACTGCGGTTTGACATGTTTTCATGTATTTGCATGTCAGTATGGTTCATTCTACAGCAATAGTGTGAATCGACACAATTTGATTCAATTCAACACAATTCACCGCACTGTAGCTCGACACAAATTGATTTGACTCAATACGAATCACCCCCTTGGGATTCCAAACAATTTGACTCAACTCAATACCACTCTCCCTACTGCAACCGTGCAACTGGTCATGATCACTGTCCCTCAGGAGACACCTATTACTCTACACAGGAAGGGGTACACCTAAACTATTTCTCAGGACTTTAAAAATACTGTAGAAGATCTAAGGGGGGGGTGCACGTACATCAGCAAGTCTGCAGCAGATCCTCATGTGTTGTTTAGCTAATCACGTGCATTCATGTAAATTTAGCTGACGGCAGCTCAGTGGACCAGAGAATGGGACTTGGCCAGGATTAAAAGGGAAAGAAAAAAAAATCCTTACCAAGCAATTTTCTAACAATTATGCACATGACACGGGGTGTCTGAAAAACGATCAATTACTCCCATGCACCTACATAAAGCTTTGGACTCATCATTAGAAATTATGGAGGTGGTTAGTGTGTATTTTTAGCTGGAACAGCTGCTGCTGCATCACAGCCCACGGGACCGAGAGTCGTTTTTGTAGGGATAGAACGGATGTGACAGGAAGCGATGTATATCACGATAATGATTGAATATTGCTGTAGCGAGCCCCAAAGGATTATCCAGATCAGTGATGCAGATCGGTGATGGACTGCTTCGAAAATTTCTCGCATCTGCAGCCTACGTTACGTTGCTCGGAACGTCTTGGCAGCTTGAGATGGGTTCTGGTTGATGAGCACCGCCGTGACTGGGTTTGGAGGAGTAAAAATTGTGCATTTGTGCATCTCCTCTTATTAAAGCAGCTGTTTGACTCGGTGAGAGTTGATATTCAAGGTGAAATGACTTTGAGGATGCTGCATTGTAGCACAGAGACTGAGCGTTACACAAAAGTGAGTGTGACAGCTTCAACTTTCAGCTGCAGAGAATTAAAAAAAACCCTGAGCTCAGCATTGCAGGGGAGTCTGCTTACAAAACTTAGGAATAAAACATTTCAATGGAGAATCACTTCCTATCATAGAACACAGTAACTTGGTGGAATCGTGATGACCGTTGAGGGAACCTGGTGGAACCGTGATGATCTTGAGGGAACCTGGTGGAATCGTGATGACCGTTGAGTGAACCTGGTGGAACCATGATGACCGTTGAGGGAACATGGTGGAACCGTGATGACCTGGAGGGAACCTGGTGGACCCGTGATGACCTTTGAGGGAACCTGGTGGACCCGTGATGACCTTTGAGGGAACCTGGTGGAACCGTGATGACCGTTGAGGGAGCCTGGTGGAACCGTGATGACCGTTGAGGGAGCCTGGTGGAACCGTGATGACCTTTGAGGGAACCTGGTGTAACCGTGATGATCTTGAGGGAACCTGGTGGAATCGTGATGACCGTTGAGGGAACTTGGTGGAATCGTGATCTTGAGAGAACTTGGATTCGTGATGACTGCACTGGTCACGGCAAAAATTTTTGACTGTTAGAAATTTGTGACGATTATTAGTGTGTATTATGATTTGACAGTGGAAATTGTAGTACAGCTTAACAGACCTTAACGGAGCGTAACAGACGTTGATCTACCATCGTAGGGGATCTTGATGAACTTGGAAACATGAGTCCTTCAAGTTTCATCTCTTGGATGCACCCAGCCTTGTTTTTATACCCCAATCATGCTTGAAGTGTGCACATAAATCGTGGTGCTCCATGCTTTTTTAAATCACGGAGATCACAGACATCATGTCCCCAGTGTAAACCCACGATGATCAAAGATCAGTATACTACACATGATGATGATTGGCCTGCTGTCTGCACAGACAGATGCCTGAAAAGGTATTTCTCAACGTTGCAATTAAGTAATATGAAACAATAGTTAATGGAGTCCTGTTTGTTATTTTGTTTCTTTGCTACACTATTTCTGAAGCTGTGACAGCACGAGCTTTGAAAAAAAAATCGCTTCTTTATTTTTTGTTAGGTTTGCGCAGTGTTGTAAGTGTCATTATTAAGAGTATTGTTGTTGTTCTTATTATTATATAGCTATATGTTTATTTTACTTTTTTTTAAGGGCATAACTTTTTTGGATTATCCCCCTTGTGAGTAAATCAGGTTATTTTTGGAAATATATTCCCTGTATTTTGTAAAGAGTTTTCAGTGAACGGGATTGTATTAATCGTGTAAATCTTTGCCATCTCAATCATTAGTGTGAAACTTTATTTAACCACGGATAAGTGACCTTGACCTACTTTTTTTCTTCTTATAACAAGGCTTGTGCTAATATTTTTTGTGATTTTGAGGTCAGATCATAAGCTAAAAAAGATATTACTTATAAAAAAATAAAATCCCCAAGATTGGCCCTAACAAGTAAACCTCTTGTTTCTCTGTGTGTTTTCCACCATATACTAAAACTTTGAATGAGTTTAAACAGATATTATTAGCTACACAACACTTAGCTTTGCTTGGAACAGGTGGAGCTCACCTGACCTGCCTCTGTCATTGTTAAAATATATAAAAATAATCTATTAACACACTGTTGTAGCTTGTTTTTCTTTATGTTCCTGTGCAGTATATACTTGAATAATTATTCGAGTCAGGCTCGGTGGTGGTCACTTAACTGAAAACACAAATCAGTGTCCCCCACCTCAATTTATAAAACCAAATAATTGTTCATTATACCCCTTTATTTATTAAATAAACTCCTCAGCTAAGTTGGTGCTACAGAAACGATTATATACTAAAGTGATGAGGAGTGTCTTTAAATGTGCAAACAATTCCCCCACCGGTTTGCCTTCAGTAGCTACTCCCCCACCCAAAATTCTTGGTCACACGTTCCCAATGCATTGACAAAAAAGGACTTTGGGTTAGAGTCCAAACATCCTTTAAAAAGCCTGAGATTTGCCCTGCACTCAGAACTGCTGTCAGAGCTACAGTTATAGAAAGTGAATCAACCAGCCAATCAGCAGGAAGAATGTAGCCGCGATGTGGTATAATTCCGTTCAGCAGGAGTTTTGATGGGTTTTGGTTTTTCACTGGCAGAATGTCAATGTAACATGAGAATGCAGCAGCCATGAGGTCACGTCCCATCATCGTTCTGCCTGTGATAGATTTCCAGCTAATCACATTTGGTATCAGCTTTCGTCCGAGTCAATATCGCATCAGATATGAAACGCTCGTCTCTAGATCCTCTGACATCGCTTTAATGCTGCTGATGTAATGTTGTGAAAATGAAATAAGAGCACTCTGGGAGATGGGAAATGACAGCTCATTAGTGAGCATCCATACACATCCAACAATCCATGCACGAGACAAACACACCAGCACGCCAACCTGCTCAACATGGTGCGTGACTTCATTTCCTGTTAAAGTGTGTGACACAGAGCCGCAACTTGACGTGAGGTTCTGATGGGTGCAGCAAAAATTGAGACTCAGAATTAACATTGAGAGGTTTTGTACTTCGCTTGTTGCATTTCTCCCCCAATCTTTGGATTTTGTGCATGTGCCAAGCTTTATTGTTTATTATTAAATGTATTTATTTGTACCTTTTTAGGTTTGTTTGTGTGTAAGATTACTCAAAAAGTTATGCACAAATTTGGATGATTTTTTTTTCTACATTAGGGTATCGTACAAGCAGCATACCATTAAATTTTGGGAGTGATTCATGATTGAGATCTAGTTGAAAAAGGTTCCTGAAATCCTGAAAAAATGCCCGTTTCATAATATGTGACAACATGCCCAATAGGGGGAGACATTTCATCATAAGTATGCCAAGTTATAATAATCCATTTGTGCCAGAGGAATGTCCCACTAATTATAACTACATTTTACCTTGTAGTGTAATTATTGAAATATTCCAATAATCATATATTTCAATTATTCTATTAATCCAAAGATTTTGAGTGTTCCTCAAGGATTATGGCCTAACTTCAACCTAACTTTGTTCATGATGTGGTGGCGCTTTAGCCCATTGTTCTGTCCAGCTCTCTCACCTCCTAATCTAAACCCTCTGCTTCAATAGATGAGCTACCACCTACCCAAACCGTGTCTTTACCTTAGAGCTGCACCACATTGCCAAATTACTAGTCCAATGTTTACTTCAATGTTGGGAATCTTACTCTTAATATGATGCTGAAAAACTGTAAGTAAAAAAAATAGATTAAAAAGTAAAACCAGCGAAACATGACTGACGAAACGCATGCAGTGTCGTCCTGCTGTGACACCCGTGTGATACACAACTGCTAACGTCTCACTAAATAATTAAATAAATAAAAATAACGGCACCAACCAACAAATGAGCAATAGAACCCTGAGTGGTATCACTATATTTCAGTATAAATATATTCAGTGTGTTAGAGTGAAGTTTTACATGAAGGCAGTTTTAGAGTCTTTTCAGTGTGGTGTGATTAAAGAAGAATGCAATGGTGAGGAAGGCTTTAAATATTGATATATATATATATATATATATATATATAAAAATAAAAAAATTCACTCGATAGCTTTATTAAGGGAGAAAAAAAGTAAAAATTTATAGCATAATGTAATCGGATTTTTTATGTATTTTTTGATCATATATTTTGTGTAGTATCATAATACAGCAATAAAAAGAGAACTTCTGGAACACAGAATTATCATCATACGTTTGAAGTAAGCATTGAATATGATTTAACTTTAAGGACTCGTATGGGATCTTATGTAACCGGACGACACTTTTCCTTGGCATCGAGAAGGGTTACCTCGACGCCATGTTAGGGAAGCTCTACATCCACTAAAAGTGTGAAGAGGTGCTGAAGTTTATTTCCACTGGCGCTGCGATTCACCCCATCACATGAGGACAGACGTTACGTGAACATCACTCACATCCGCAATATTATCAAGCAGGGTTACACAAAACGCTACCTGTCAAACACACGTTACATTATTTAAGAAGAACAAAAATAATCAGAGTCGTCTTTCAAGTAGTTTGCCGCAAAAATCTAGCATTTACACAACATGAATGGAACGTCCATTTTTTGCTGCTTCCTCGCTCATGGGATGGCTGTAAGAAATCATGGAAGAAATACTGAGTGGTGAAGTTATCTTTATTATCTGCCTAACATCCATCCGATTCGATTCCGATTCACGTGTCCATGTTTCTATATTTGAACAGTCAGAGAAAAACGTCCCCAAACTGTCTGTATTCTTAAACTCTGGCTGTATTCATGAACGATCAATCCTCAAAAGTTTGCAGCTAAATATTGAATCCAAACAACGAATCAGTAAAATGTTATCCTTACACACACACCTACATAATCAGCCCCTTGGCAGATGCCCTGACCCAGAACAAATTCATATTTTTTATCTCATTTATATAGCTGCTCACTTGAAAGGTTAGGGGCCTTACTCATGGGCCCAACAGCAACAACATGAAGGGACTGGGGCTTAAACCACCAACCTTCTGAACAGAAATCCAGAGCCTTAACCACTAAACCACAACACACAAGTCCAGACATGCCCTGGAACAACTGAACCACTACATACTCACACACACACACACACACACAAGTCCGGACATGTCCCGGTCCACACGACCAGATTGGTTCTTTAATCCTCTCTGACTGTCTGTCACACACTAACTAGACCAATCAGGAATCTTTCTGATGGGACAGGCCAGATTTGCACACACACACACACACTCACACACATGTGACACACACACACAAATTTAATCTTGGTATAGTTTCATTCGAATGACTGGCTTGTATCAATGCACTCATTTTACATCTTTAGCCCATTCTCATGGTCTCTAAACCTAAAGAGAGAAGTGATTAACAAAGATATATAACAACAATTATCCTCCCAAGGGGTGGTGAAATCATTCAGAGTTTTCCTATATACACTACACCGAAACGTAAGAAAGCCGTGCTCCATAAAGGCCTGAATTTAAACGCTCTTAAAGTTTTTGTTTATACTACACAGAAACAAAAAACCCCAAATGAACCATTTTATTATAATGTTGTTGTTGTTTTTTTTTAAAGCATGATAATCATGCTTGTTTCAATGACCATGACAATCTGTGAGAGTCCATTGTTTTAATTCATGCATTATTCACTTGGGATAATGTTTTTTTATTCCCCTGAACGCCGACCAATCAGATCACGTCATTCTTGTGCACTATACAAGTTTTCTTTTCTTTTTTTAAATGGAGTTTCCCTCCATTTTTCCTTCTTAAATTATCCGTATCCAATTCCCACCTGTCAGGTATTGCCTGCCGATTACGCATGACCTCCACCAAACAGGGAGAGTTTGCACATGCCACCTCTGAGACACGTGATGCTGCCACCTGCGTCTTTACTAAATACATGCACACGGGAGCGGTGGAACACACTCGGAGGGAAACTGCTACTCGCCCCTTTGTACGAATGAGACAGAGGTCCACGATTGGCTGGTGATCATTGTGAGTGACAGGGAGGTGACCGTATGCCATCCCTTCCTCCCTTGTTGCATGCATTAATGTGCATCAACCCGGATTCGGACCACGGTGGTTGATAGCCACGCACCTTGTCGATGCGCCACACAGAAGCCAGGATGTCAATGTTATGTAACAAGACCACAGAAAGACTTTCTGGCTTCTTGTGCCATCTAACATGACAAAATGATTTTCATTTTATTCATTTATTTATTTTTTATAACCTTAAAGAAAGAAGATAAAGACTGAAAAGAAACGAAGCGTGACGTATCTATTTATTTAATTAAAAACATTTGATAGTTGCCCAGTTGCTGTTTAATAAAGTTTTTCTTCTAAAATTTTAATTATTGTTCTTTTGTTCTTGCTGCTTTGATAGTTTATTCTTTACATTTGGACAGTCGTACTAAGCATTTCACTACATATTGTACTGTGTATAATTTGTATGACAATAAACTTGAATTTGAATTTAATACATCGGAATGTGGCGTTATTGTAAAATAATCAACTTCATAGTGTGGGATTAGTAACGCCGCATCATATACAGCCACATCACACCCCGCCATCATTGATTATTCCTTATACAAAACCCCAAAGTGTTTTATTCCTCAGCTTGACTGAAAGTGATGCGATCGTAAACAATGTTACTGGGTTTGTGGTTCTTTTGCTCTATATGAGTGGATCAGATTACATATTACACATTAATCACATCAACATCCCAAAATAACACTTTAAACCTATGATCAAACACCCAACTACTGTTACTGCTTAAAGTGCTTGTTGTTTGTGAGAGAATCAGTTCAGTCGTTCTCATAGCTCTTTATAATGATGTAATAACACCTGTAATAATAAAAGCTTCACCAGAAAGACTTTATATTGAGGGAAAAAAAAAAATTTAGATATAAGAAAAATATAAGGAAAACATATAAGGTATATAATAATATATACAACACATATATATAAATATGTATTATATGATACTACTGTACAGCTATTACACCTTTAAATATAAATGATTTATAAATACTGCACTTTTTCACAGAACAGGTTCTGATAAACAAACATGTTTAGGAGTTTAATAATAATAATAATAATAATAATAATAAACTACTACTATAACCATTTCTAATAAAGATCCTATTAAACTATTAGCTATTTATTATTAACTCATAGTATAAAATGTGTGCTCACATAATACAGACCAAATTTTATACCAATGGTACACCAATCACTAATGATTTGTACCCGTTACTCTGATTTTCCCCCCTTTATTTCCCCGATGTACTCCAAACACGAAAAAAAAAACTTTTCAACACTGCCAAAATACTTTACTTTTCCAGAAACTTCTCCCTGAAATTCTACAATGCTCTCCTAAGTTCTCCGATTTCCTCCGATGTAACTTCGGAATATGATCGGGGCAAATCGGATCATGATCAGCAGGTATTGTGTGAGTGCACCTTTAGCTATTTTAACATATCTCTCCACTATCCATATCTAACTAGGAATAAATGTAATTAAAAATATTTAAAAAAATATATAAACCTAAATTTCTAATTGATGAACTGCAGTGTCAATAAGAGAGAAAAGAGAGAGAGAGAGAGAGAGAGAGAGAGAGAGAGAGAGAAAAAACACAAACAGGAGTGTAATGATGTGGGGTTTGTGAATAGAACATTCAGTTATTAAGTATTTGCGAATGGTGAGGGGGAGGTCGGAGATTAGTCCCAAGTTTTAGTATACACTATACTGTAACGTAAATAAATCACGTGCTGAAACAGTGTTTTTAACCTCATTCAGAGTTGTACTGTATACCACATGCAAACATAAAAAATTAACTAAAACTACATTTTTATGGTTTATTTTCCATTTTAAAATGAAATAATGAGGACGCTGCATGCGACAGGGTCCGTGTTGTGATCCAAGCATTATCCGCTCGGGATAATGTTTTTAATTCCCCATATATTCAACCAATCAGATTGCGGTATTCCTGTGTATTATATACTAATGCATCCACACTATTTTCCCCAAGAGCAAGCTCTCCGTTATCATACAGCAGGGTGAAGACTGGCTCGTGCTTTCTCTGCAAAAAGTGAAGGCAGCCATCTGCAACTTTCGAACTACCAATCATGAGTAGTTCACATCTGTCCGCCCTCTTTCACATACATGACCTCACAGAAGCCTGTGATTGGCCAATACTGTTTTGATTGACAGGGGTTTGACAGAATTCAAATTTTAAAAGTGAACTTTTTTGTTGTTGTTGTTGTGCTGTTTTAGGCTCAAAAATGCTTTTTAGATCTACGAAGCTTCCAGATTATGTAATAAACTGGCGAATTTGGTCCAAGGAGTTAAAGTAATGTGACGTAGGAGGGTGAATTAAAGTGCGTGTGTGCAGTGAAAGCCATGAAAAAATGATATGAAGTGAAAATCACGACTGGAGAAAACACGACGTGCTGAGATTCCCAAATTAGCTAGATCCTAATCCGCAAAGCAGGATTCACAGTGCAACAGCTGGCACACCTGAAGCTTCTGCGCTTCAAAACACACCGCTTTACTTCCTGTTTCATAACCTCACTTCCTCTCCAGTCGGCCCATCAGCTCACTCAATGGAGCTTCATCGCCCCCTCCTGGCTCAACAGCTTTATTTCATCTTACAGCACTCGGGCATTAAACCACATCAGAGATTATGCTAGAGATGTTGTTTTTGGGAACATACAGTACCTCTCCTGTGATGGGGTTCGTCCCAAACTTCTTAATCCAGGGAACTATACTCCTGCAGAGAGAGAGCACAGGGTTTATTTTGTGAGGTTTCACCATAAGAAATACACCGGGTGTCCAAAAAGTCAGGAAACATTGAGTACATGTTGAGGTATTACATCGCTCTGAACTTATACTGGATGTTCAGCAAAATTAGTGGGGGAAGGACGGACAACACAAAGGCTGAAACAATTCACAGAGTTAAAAGTGGACGGTCTCTCTGAAGGCGAGGTGGACATTTGATTTTTTGGGGACTATCCAGCGACATCCATCAAGCCTGTGGTGAAGAACTTTTAGCATATACGAACCGGGAACATAAGAAAAGCAAGATAAACGAGATTTTGCTACACAGGAACGGCACGATCTGATTGGTTCACCACCTGGAGGATAATAGAAATGATATGTTTGAATCAAAACGGTGGACAAAAACTCACGGCTTGTCGCAGTTACTGATTCAGAAATCCTAGAACTTCAACAAAATGCCGTCCCCCCAAAAATACAAAGAAAGCAGCATAACATGACATTCATGTTTTTCAAGGAAGGCACCTCATATTAGCCGTCTGTATCCCATGTAGGAAATTTAAATATATTGCTGAAGCAGCCTTGCGAACCAAGAGTCAGGATCAAGTGTATTTTTAAAAAATAAATAAATAAATCAGAAAATAAACAAAAGTCTAAACAAAACTAAAGCCTATTTGTCACTTTAGCTTTTAACTTACCTTTTCTGGTGGGAAAATTATGGAATCACCACACTACGAGCACGTCCAACCCGATATTTAAAGTGGACCCGTGGTGAATTTGTGTTACTAGCTATTTAAAATGATCACGTATATCATCATCCGTTCCTTCCGGCAACATCAGCGCATGACCATTTTCAAATTGCGTGCGAGTGTTAGGACCCTAGGCAGGCTCTGAGGCAAGCCATGTTGCCTTTCTGATTGGCTGTTAGAGCCTGGTAGTGACGCGAACTCGTTGGATTGGCTGGGCTACGTCATCCGTGCATCATAACACATGATCGGCCAGCGCTGAGCTGCACAAACACCAAGTGCAGAAATCACGCAAAAAACATTTATTTCTGTTCCTAAACCAACTGACGACAGGAAACCCGAGTCGGCAAAACGTTAGCTGCTTAAGCCATTTTGGATTTACCGTCACGCTCATCTCTGGCAACGTTCTCGTCCGCAGAGTCACTAGAATGTGACGTCTCACTGTCTCCACACAAGACGTCAACCCTGCCCAATGTGTTCTGGGGAAAAACAATTGTTCAGCCCCCCGCCACTAATCCACATTATAAATTTACACAAACTATGCTGTAGGGATGATCAATTCCGCTGCTCTTTAACTTCAGAGCAGATAAACAAATCACAGTAATGAAAGAAATGTTAGTTTAGCCATGTTGGACGATGCCAGACAGTCAAATTACGAGATTAGTAAATAGTTACCTTTTTTCTCTGGGCTGTTTGAGCTGCCCGTAAACACAAGGATTTTTTTTTTGTCACACTCATGCATCATGTGCTTAAAAAAAATTTTTTAATTAATAAAAAAAAAAAAAAAAAAAAAAAAACACAAGAAGCTGATATACTCACATGAGGTCAAACACCACCCCTTCCTCAGTGCACATCGGATATTCAAAAGGCTGCAGAGACAAACTACAGGGACAGAAACACCAGCAGGACTTTTATTAAAGGTTAATAAGATTCGCGGATTCCCTTTAACCTATTCAAAATTTTATTTTAAAATTAAATATCATCCTAATATTCAAAAGGATATCAGTACATACACCCACATACAAAGTTCCTAGAGGAATCATGTACGTGTCATGTTTTTTAATTATGGTCGACCCCGGGCAGGTAATAAAAAAATATATTATTGTTTAATTACATGCTGTGGGGTGGTAATCATGAAAAAAAAAAAAAAAAAAAAAAAAAAAGATAAATTAAAATTCACACATCTAAAATGGCCTCCATATTAAAAATACTGACAACCATGATGCCTGCGGTAAAAGAACAAACACGATAAGTAAAAAAATATTAATCATTAAAAAAAATGCAAAAGCATTAAGGAAGCTTGATTAAATTTTAGATTAAATTTAAAGGTACGTATATTAAATTTGAAAAATATTTAATAATTAAATTTAATATTAATCAGGGCAAGACACAGAGTTTCAAACGTCAGTGGCCCTGCAGGGCCATCAGAACCTGAAATGGAGTGGACCAAGTTTTGTGGACACGTTTGGTCAATAAGCTACAATCTCTAGTGAAGCAAAGCAAGCTGACAATGTACAGATCGATGTCTATGCTGTGGGTTTAAAAAAATAAATAAATAAATAAAAAAAAAAATAAAAAAAATAAAAAGTGGGGAGGGATGGGGTTTTAGCCGTGGAGTTTTGGTCACTGGTTTGATTCCTGAACAAAGTGAATCAGGAGGGGTGGTGGTGGGCCACCTTCATGGCTGAAGTGCCCTTGAGCAAAGCACCTACCCCCAACTGCTTTCTGGGTGCTGCAACGCGTGGCAGCCCACTGCTCCGAGTGTGTGGGTGCTCACTTTGGATGGGTTTAATACAGAAGCAATATTTCCTTGTGGGATTAATAATTAAACTAGAAGTTCTCATAGATAAGTGGAGTGCTGTGAGGGGTAGTTAATCCAAGTCTATATAGTCGGCTTGTACGCGTTTTGTTAATCTCTCCTGGCCCGTTTATTCCTGCATGGAAGCTTCTGAGTCCAATCAAAGTGGCTCTCCCAACCTTCCTATAATCGTGCCGTGCATGCGCTCGGTGACACAATAATAATAAGAAGAAGAAAAAGAAGAAGAAGAAAATTCCTGCAGAAGTTTTAAATGTTTGCCTGGAGTTTGCAATGCATTCTGTGTACAACAATGAAGATAACAAAGAGCAAGTGGAGATATTGAAGGGAACTTTTACTTGTGATATTTAGGAAGTGATGTCACAGAGAGGGATTGGAATCTGTGATGTCATCGAGTTATTTCGCCATGCTTTCGGTACAGTAACTCAAATCGCTACCAAAAGTCACTCCACGACATGACTGGTGGCGTGAACACGTGCATTCGCTGACCTTTCGCGTGGCACCAGCTGGCATACATAATCTTAGATCCTTGTTGTATAACAGAGCCTAACGTTAGCTTAGGTCATGTTACCTGAATGAAGTGTTTACGCGAACACTACTAATAATAGTGCTGCTGTCATGACATTAATGGACAAATCTGAATTTAAAAATGTACCTTTTCAGAGTGTACGGACACACACATGCCCTGTCCAACTTGAAGAGGAAGTTGGACTTCTAATGTTCTAATTAGATCCAGGTGTTAAACCTATCAGAAAGTTCCTGTCTACGTAAATGTAATAATCATCCTAATTTTATTTTACTTTAATACAATTTTTGTAAGCTCTGAAATGCCTGGAAATAAAATAACACAAACAATATATGGCTCACACGAAAGGTCATTACTTACTAGGACCGAACGCACACAATTTCCTGCATAACCAAAATCAGTGTGTGTCACGGTACCTTCCGCGTTGATCACACAAAAGGTAATAATAATAATAATAATAATAATAATAATAATACTTTCTGATCTGAAGATTATGAAGAACGTGTTCTCTGTCTTACATCATTGATCTGGCGGAGAGTGTATACTGGTAAACCTTTTACTATATTTTATTGTGTACCAAAAAAAAAAAAAAATAATAATAATAATAATAATAACACCATCTGATGATTGGTATGATCAGCATTTTGTACAGTACAATAACAGCAACCCAGTCACATCATCAAACTCACCTGCAGTGGTCAAAGGGCAACCGCCTGAAATTAGCCTTGGGAATTTCTGTCAAAAAAAGTAAGAATCTATTATTATTATTGTTGTTGTTGTTGTTGTTGTTGTTGTCAAACATGAATCATCCATGTTTACATACCTGCCTTCTTCCCTCCATAGAAATTGGTGTACTCTGCACATGTGATGTACCTGAGCATTAAAACAAAGCCTGAAGTACCCTCAGAAAACACCATTCCTACTCAAAATAGTACAGTACATTTAAAAAAGGACACTTTAAATGGGATGTTGGCTAATTCCAATTTAAATACCAGCTAGCCGACTAGCAGTTAGCATACCACGGTGAAAAAACACATGAATAAATCCGAAGAAAAACAGAAAATTTCATTTAAACTTACATCTTATCTTTCTGGTGCTGTCGTTTCCCCATTTTGTGGCCAATATGCACAAAAAGTAACAAACAAATTCACAATTTCTTAAAAATAAAGTCTAATAAACGCCGCTTCCGGTGTTCCGGGTTACAAGAGCGCCTAATCCCCGCCCCTTCCGGTGTTTCAGAACAATATGTCTGATAGCCAATAGCGTTTGGATTCTAATTCAGATGAGCTACACATTCGATATTTGTCAGTTTAAAATATAATTTCGAAATAAATTTCGAAAATAATTTATGCTACGGGTATATTTCATAAATCTTCCTATTCAGAACACTAACACACCACATTCTTTATTCAGATTTACAGCATTGACGAATCTGCAGCACTGAAAAAAAAGTCATCAGGAAATGGCACCAGTTAGCACGAGCACCATTTCAACTGGAACACCAGGGAAGGCAGATGGACAGGTGTAGTGCAGGGTATGCAGAGCCTGTATTTCCATTATATAGCATTCCTGTAGGGTGGCACTGGGATGTGTTCATTAGCATTTCTGCTTCACAGCAAGGAGGTCCTGGGTTCGAGTCCCAGACTCGGCGAGGGCGTTTCCGTGTGGACTTGTTCTCCCCGTGCTTGCATGGGTTTCCTCTTACAGTCCAAAGACATGCATATTAGGCTAGTACCAAATTGCCCCTAGGTGTGTGTGTGTGTTGACCCTTCAGTGATCTGTTCAGGGTGTACCCTACCTTTTCCCGGTGTTGGCCTCCCTACAACCCTTATTGAATTGAGAGGTTTGGCAAATAAATGGGTGATTATTGATGCTTGAATGACTCTTGGCCACTTTTATTTCCTGTTTCTAACACTTAAATTTCCCCAGTGTGGGATTATTAAATTAATCCTCTTTTACTATAATTAATTCATCTTTACTGTCTATTAAAACTTTTAATACAATATTATATCCCTCTAAATTAATTGGTAAAAAATTGTGGGTGAGCTTGTCCATCTTTGGGTTCGAAGCCATCTGTAACCAATTTTTCAATTCCAGGATCAACCTCGCATAAATACTTGAAGGAATCCACAATACTTTAGAAAGCATTCTTTAAAAAAAAAAGGTACATTCTATCTGATTTATCCTTATATAATTATACCTGAATTCTCCTGCTGTCTATCCTTTTTTTTAAAAAAAAAAAAAAAGGATTTTTCCCCTGATAAATTCCAAATCACTTTTGATCTTTTGATGAAAGCACCAGGAGCTCTTTGAAGATAAAGAAGGTCTCTGATCTCATCTTTAATCATAGACTAATTTCCCTGAACATTTTGCTTTCATATTACACCGGACTTAAAACAAAGCAACTGGTTAGAAATTATGTTTAAAACGGGTTGAAAACTTTTTTTTTCTGGTGCTGCAAACGTCATCATATCACATGATAATTAAATCACCTGGTACAGCAGCTGGAGCACCCCTTTGTGACGTTCGATCACAGGTGTGATACACAAGGCCCGGGGGCCAAATCCATCCCTCCAACTCTTTTAAAGTAGCCAGTGAAAGCTTTCAAAGTACAGAATATGATTATCATACATTCTTTGCATTGGATGTAATTCATTCCACTAGGTGGGGCCCAAGCTGTTTCATGTAAACAGTTAGATTCATTCATGACTCAAAAAAGATTAAAGGTTTAAGTCGCTGCCATGTATTGTTAGAAATGGAACCTGAGTAAAGAAAAAGAAGAAAAAGGTCTCATCACGGTTGTCTTTTTTGAATAGATGTTTAGTGATTATTTGGCCCTCAGTGACATAGAAATGTATTTTTTAAAATTACCTGGATGTGATTTCTGGACCAATGAAAATGAAAACATTTTATTATTCCACTATTTTAGTTGTTGTTGATTTCTTTTGTTGTTGTTGTTGTTTTTCCAAGCAATGTCAAAACAAATTGCAAGAAAATAAGTAAAAAAAAATAATAAACAACAAATAAATAATCAAACAGTAACAACAATTTAATATTAATAATAATAATAATAATGAGGATGATAATTAATATTATTATTTTTTTTTTTATTAATATAAAGAAGTGGTTCAGGCATGTTCAAGTTTTGCGAGCACATCTATCTGGGTGGAGGCTCCAGGGGAAACCCAGAAGTTGCTGGAGGGATTATATATTCCGTCTGGCCTGGGAATGCCTCAGGATCCCCCAGGAGGAAGCTAGAGATTGTCGTGGAGAGAGGGATACCTGGGTTTCCCTCCTAGACTTGTTACCTCCGCAACCCAACCTCGGATAAGTGTAAAAAGATGGATGGATGGATACTGACAGCAACAACTATTATTATTATTTACTATTATTTATTATTATTATTATTATTATTATTATTATTATTATTATATTTTTTTATAGTTTCAGTCCATAGATACACACTGTGACAGTAAGTATCTAGAAAACATCTATGATATTGTGAAATGTATCTTAAAAGCTGAAATCAACAGTAAATAGCACTTCATTGTAATGGCTTTGTAATTTTCTAGGAACCGATATTTATTTCATAAATAAGATAAATGCAATAGACTCAGAGCCATTAATAGAAGAATGGACAGATCACACTGCAGATTAATGAGAAATGAGTGTATTACACATTTAAATTGGAATTTCTGCTTATTTTTCACATTACAGCTTCCAGATGTGTATTTCATGCTTTTATTGTTTACTGCCATCAGTTGGGGGCTGTTTAGTTTCTGAACACATCCTACTGGAGCAGTGATTAACACGAAATATTCATTTGTATGCATACTCCAAATAGCATAACACAAACTGCCAGGTAGTCAGGAAATAGGAAATAACTCTGAGCATCTTGTTACAATGGCAGCTATCAAGATATCATATCAATGCACGTCGTACAAAACAACAAAGTGGGTCTTTTAGAGCCCGGGCCAGTGGTGTAGTGGCTCCTGAAGGTCAGCAGGCCACCCCAGAGCTGCAAGGTACTCTGAACAGAGCTTCTGAGGACCCAAACATCCTGGCACCCACCACTGAGAAAACCACACATATCGAGCAGGAAGAGGAAACCATTATTATAATAAGCACTTTGGTGAATATGTTCCAGAAAAGCACGGTGAAGTTAAAAGTATAACACTGCCGTCGACTTTGTGCATCCGGGTGTTAAACACTGCAGTTTGCTGGGGTTCACAGAACCACAGGCTTCTCAGCGCCAAAGGTCATGTGCTGGTTCTGTGAAAATAAAATACAGATATATATATATATATATATATATATATATATATATATAAAACATCGTACAGAATGAACATCAAAATGTCCTCACATAATTTTTATAAACTGTAGGTGTGAACGTGAGTTTTGTTCTGTGTTTTGGCTTACAAAGGGTTAATTCGGAGAAGCATAGAGATTAACAATGCTCAGAATGTAACTTTTAGCCAACCTCTGCCAAGTCAAAATGTATATATAAAAAAACAAAGCACCCCTCCTGTGCCTTCTGTAGTACCACATTTCCAAAAAATTGTCCTGGGCTCCCAAGTGGTGCATCGACAAGCTGCGTGACCGTCCACCCGGAGATCACAGGTCCGAATCCAGGTTAATGTTGCAGCTTTTTGAGGCCGGGAGCTAATTGGCCGAGCCCTCACTGGAGAGAGATGACAAACGCTCACCTCCCTGTCACTTACAGCGAACACCCGCTGATAAACACAGCATTAAGGTGTTTCACCAAAAAACAGACTGCAGAAGAGCACCAATGGAAATGTCTTGAAAATAGCTTTAAAGAGTACTGGTTTTGGTCATCCTTACAGCACAATTTGTGAGTATATAATAATGTTTAAATGATACAGACGCTTATTTTAACATAAATGACCATAAAAAGCACAAAACTCGGTGATTGTATCCCGTGGATTACTAGCAGGGCCTGAACTGCAGGGGTTAGCAGTCGTTTCACTGGTAGTGGCGTCAACACGTTGGGCGGGGTTGTCCAGTGCAAGAAAACAAGCAGATCTTTTCAGCGAGTGACATTTTAGGTCTAAAAAAGAAGCGACTATGGCTAACAATTTTGAGGAAATGGGTGTAAATGGTTACCTATTTGAACCAGAGAGGGAGAAGTCTTGTGGAGACAGTGAGACGTCACATTCGAGGCATTGAGCATCAAATACCAAAATTGTACCTAATCTTAAAAGAAGACCTACTAAGAAAAGCATGTGATGCTTATTTGTTGGCTAATTTAGACATTAAGTTGACTTAACGAAGCGTTTTCCACTGCAACAAAAACAACATGGTGGCCGATATCAGCGCCTTCATCACATTTTGCGAACGCAAGAAAACCACTGGAGGTAATGATTCGATTTTATTCAAATTTCACAGGAATGAAGAAACATACTTTATCTAACACTTCTATATGTTTCTAAAAAACAACTTACTTTCCTACGAAGTATCTATGCAGTGGTTTTATGACCTAAACTTTCAGCTGGACTTTTTTTTTCTCTCTTCTCGTGCAACGATTCTAAATTTGACAATCATTACAAAGTAGAATCTTTGTACGACGTCATGGTACAGCCTGTTGATCAGCATCCGCTACCGTATGGGCAGGAACACTAAGTGCGGAATCGAGGTTGGTGTATTCGTACAAAAGGGGTGGGTAAGCCCATTCCCTCCGAGTGTGTTAGGCTGCCCCCGAATGCACATGCGCAGCAGTTCGTAAAGATGCAGGTGGCAGCATGATATGTCACGGAGGAGGCACCTTCTTACTCACGCCCCTCCCTGGTTGGTGGTGGTCATTTGTGATAAGGAGACAATATTTGATGGGTGGTAATTGGATAAAACTTAATTGTGGAGGGTGGGGGCTTTGGGGAACCAAACCTCAAAATTGCCCTACTCTATCTCACAGTGTTAATTACATGCAGGATAATAATAATAATAATAATAATAATAATAATATTAATAGGGTAACTGATCAAGAATTTCTCCTGTAACATGAATATCATGACTCCCTCCCTTATTTCTAAAGGAAATGTTTAATGCAAGGATTAATCTCACTGACCCGCTTTATTACACCACATAAGGTGCAGTCTGAGGTTCTTTTCGCCAGATGAACGTTGGACTCCATGGTTTGCTGATCTGTTCCCACCAGTTCAGCCACTTACTCTAAACACACATTAAATAAACGTCAAAATGTTCCCAATCGTTTACGTTAGCAGCTGTTGCTACATGAGAAGAACTTACGGTCTGTGACGTCTCCCCGTCTGATAAAGATCTCTTCAGCTCATCGTACTGCAACCTCAGGATACAGTGATTCTCCTTCTGTTGATCAAGCTGATATGCCAGCTGTAACAGACGTTCATTTGTATAAGTCTGTGCTGTATGGAGTGAACGTTACAAGTAATCATATCATATGTTTCTATTATTTTTCTGATATTAT
>JAQMYF010000025.1:32187734-32202209 GCA_030014195.1 Neosilurus mollespiculum
ATATATATAAAACACATTTAATAGCAGTTTGCATTTCAAACAATGAGGAATGTTTGTCAGGGCATGATTTCCTAGGACTGATGGAAGGCAAATTTCATTTAAAAAACTTCCAGATGGAAGCCTTGATAAAAGCATAGTGTGAAAATTGTAAAAAAAAAAAAAAAAAGGAGTTTGCATACCACCAAAGCAACCCTACGGTACCATCTAACTGCAAAGGATGTTGCAGCGAGCACAGAAACCACCGGAGCTGTTAGCGCTAGCATCCTGAGCCGAGTACGCAGAAGAGGTGTCGGCAGCCCAAACTCGATCAAATGACTGGCTTCAGGACCAAAATTAGAAAGTCAGACAAATTCACTCGCAAAAGTGGATTGATCTGGACTGTACACCACTATTAGTGGTAGAAGATAAGGGGTTAGAAAATGTGCTACAGATAGCGACATGTGATCCAGATTTTCACCTGCTGTGCAGAAAGGACTACTTCAAGCAAAATTCACAGCTTTATTACACTGAAAAGCAAGAAAATAAATGCATTTTCCCAGACATTAAAAGAGCTTGAGTTTACAATATTCATGTCTGTGTCTATTATTTGATTCAGTTGTCCACTAAAATCCATTTAAATAAAAAATGTTGTTTTTTTTGGGCAAATATTGTTATGCGATTAATCAAGATCAATTACAAAGCCTCTAATTAATTAGATAATTTTTTTTAATCAAGTCCCATATACATAAGGGGTGGGACTTGATTAAAAAAATTATATATATATATACACATACACATAAGGGGTGGGATGCGATAAAAAAATTAATGTAATTAATTAGAGGGTTTATATATAATATAATATGCATGTGTATGTATGGTCATTGACAAAAGTCTTGTCGCACATGTGGACATTTATGTATAAAAGTCCATATCTCACCAACCTATTAACCGATTTTAATCAACTATACCTTACATAAATTCTACAAGTATACTGATACAAAGTGTACAGATTGTTTTGTGAAAGCAACAGGAAATTGTACATTTATTTATACTTTTTACAGCTAATAAAAGACGAACATATCTATTCTAGGCTGGACAAAAGTCTTGTCACAATAATGTAGCACCAAAGTAATATTAGTAAAATAGAATTAGTAAAATTTTGAGCATATAAAAACCTTCAAAATCTCCTAAAAGCAAATAAAAATAATTTGCAAGCAGTAGTAAGAGATTTCAGACACCCTTGGTACACATAGGTAATCTCGGTCATGCAAGGAAAACTACCCACAAAACAACTGGCTGCACAAAAGTTGTAGTTCGCTTCCTGTTGTCTCCTGAAAAGCTCCATTAGGACTCATAGCTAGCAATGTCTGCTTCATATCTTTTACAATGGTTACCATACACCATACACCACACAGGTCCTGTACAAGACACAGCTAGAACACCATGACGTGCTTCCCAAGGCCCGAACACGTGGAAACTGTTATTAGCAGAAACATGGAGAAACAAAATGATATTTGAGATGGATTATTAATTCAGTATCATATTGCTCTGCCACCAATGTTGTTACTGACCATCTAGAAAATTGCTGGACCCAGAGTTCACCGAAGAGCCAGTCATGTATGAAAGTGAAACATCATGGTTTAAGGTCACCTCCAGTAGATATCACAAAGCTATATAAGATGGGTGGGAACATTACCAGACACAAATATCAACAGATTATTGCTTCCCGTTATGTTCCAAACCTACAGGTAGCTCAGATTTTTTAAAAAAATGGATTACAAGTGTCTTGGGCCTGAAGAATTCTTAGTAGCACTTACAAATATTTATTATTTGTACTTTGAACATCTTGAAGGTGTCTGATTCTTTTAATATGATAATTATTCATCATGACAAGCACCTGGTAGTCTGGTACCATCATGGCCATGTTTGCAGAGGCACTATTGACCTTGAATGATGCTTTAATTTTTCAATATGATGTTATATTTGCTACAATATTATATATTTAGTTATAAACAAGGCCGGCTGATCATTTTTTCTGTAATAAATATAGTCTTGAAAGTGAAAAAAAGTCTTTGCGACACGTCTGCTTAAGTTTGTTGAAACAATGGCATGATGATTACGTGCTGTAAGCAAGGCTAAAGGTGGAATAACAAAATATTAGCGTGTTTAACTTCTTTTTGGCTGGGCAGTGTATACAGTCCAGCAAGGCAGAGTTACCATGGCAATTTGATCAATCCATCATCTATACTGCTTACCCTTGCTGACCCATCTGACTTTAAGCAATACATGGGAAAGACCCTGAATTTGATATGATCTGGTTAAAAGCCCTTTTCACTTTAAAAGTTTGTGCTTATTGCAATACCCACCAGTGGAAGAATGACCCAAAATGTTTGTTCAGGAGAGCATCCCAAGTGGACTTGCCAAATTTGCCATCAACACGTTGTTGGTAAGATATTCCCTTGCTTCCTGTCTGGTGGATTTGTGCGGATCCTACTGGGTGTAATGGATGAACATTTTTGAAAATGAAAAATCAATATGATGTCGTTTGTGAGGCCTGGTCTGAAAATCAGTGTTAACTGAACTAAATTTGTACTGTTTTTATGTAATCCATTATGGTGGAAAATCTTATATGGCAGAAATTGACATTATGGAGTCAAACACTTCTTGAGCGAAGAAATCCAAAGGTTCCTTATTTTTGAAAATCAAAAATATTAAATATTTTAAAAGTTCCAGACATAAAGGCAGCTCCAAATCTGATCCATTGGTGGCGCTAGAGCACTTGAGCTGCAAACATGAAACTCGGTGAAATAAATCAGGTGATTGTTCCCAATCAGTGTGCCAAATGTATACATTTTTGACCATATGGCTTTCCATAAAAGCCCTATCCAGAAGAAGAAGTTTGAAAGGAAGATGATGATACAATGGGTTTCTCTGCAATGGGCAGTTATTTACTTAGCATTCAGTTGGTCCTGACTTTTTTGAGATGTGTTGCTGCCATCAAATTCGAAAATGATGTAATATTTTTCATGCAGTAGCAAAATACCTCCCTTTTAACTTTTGGTGTATTTTCTAGGTTCTTTTGCGAATAAAATGTGGGTTTATGAGATCTGCACATCACTGCATTTTGCTTTTATTTAATTGGGGTTGTAAAAGGAAGACAGACTGATTGACTGGTTGATTGGTTGATGGATTGGTTGGTTGATTGATTTTTGGGTTTATTAGAAAAAATATATTTCATTATTTAAAAACAGTTCAGACATCATTGTACCCACAATCACTCATTGTCTCATTTTTCTTTTGGGGAAAAATATGAATGCACACAAAAACAGTCTACCCCAGCTCCATAATCAGATATTACAGCTATTCAGCCATTTCCTTTTCCATTTATGCTGAAGGCTACATTTCCACCATCCTCATCTTTTGTTCAGTCTTGTTCAGTACCACAGTGGTCCCCGTCATTTCCTGTCGTCCCTCCTCCTTTATCGTCATCGCACGCATCATTTCCATCTCCTGCTGCTCATTTAATTATTATCCTCCCAAGAGCCTGACTCTTGATGAGCATCGTCATATACAGATTACAGCATATGACTCAGCAGGAACTAATATTAAACATCAGGAAAACAACTTTAGATGTATTTGGACCTTCAGATAAAAGATGCAATGACACTGTAACTGGACAGAAAAATAAACCCAGAGTCCACGCTTTTATAGGAAACATTTTAGGACCAATCAGAATGGATGACGATAAGGATGAAAAGGAAACACCAAAAAGACAATGGATCCTGAGATGGCTAAAATATAGGTTCCCCATTCTGGCTTGACAAACGTCTATCAGTCATCTAGATCTAGTGAGCGAAGAGCGAGCACAGAAAAGCTATACTACTTACAAAGAAGGGATGGAATGGCAGAATCCTTTTCATGATGTACGTAAGTGGTGTTCTGAGACACTCAGCGAAGGCCACCATGCACACATGTATCATCTACTTGCTCACTGAATAATACATTTGTGTAGAAAGTGATCCTGACCCTGGGTTTTTCACCTCTACACAGCCTGAAACCAGATCTCCACTGCCCACTTCATCACGTATCCATCACGGCCGTAAAAGTGCCCTATAAGCACAATGCAGCCTCCAGTGATCACATCTAGCAACAACAACAAAAAAAAAACGGCCCTCACCCTCATAGCTCATTGGCCTACTCAGCTGAAACCTACTCGTGCATTCCCCACCCCAACCCCCGAGTCGTCACATGCTGACAATGGCTACTTTGTTTGTGTCTGTGAGAGCACAAAGTTGTGTCTTAAAATGAAGTCATGGCCGACATGGACAGGTTGCTGCCTTACAGCTTCAGGGTTCACGGTTCAGTCCTGAGTGCTATCTGGGTGGAATTTTCTGTACATGCTCTCTCTACGTATGTGCGGGTTTCTTCTGGGTTCTCTGGTTTCCTCCCACTGCAAATGAAACAATAAAAATACCACAAAATATTCACTCATTTGCCATACCACTACTAGGGTCATGAGGAGACTGGAGCCCATCTCAGTCAACACTGAGTGAAGGCGGGGTATACCCGGAACAACTTCGGATCATCGCAGGGTCAACCCCCACACACAACCATTCACCCTTACACCTACCAGCAATTTGGAGCGGCCAAATACACTAATGTACATGTCTTTGGACTGCGGGAGGAAAGCGGAGTACCCAGAGGAAGCATCGGGAAGGCATAAACACTCCACAGCCTGGGACTCGAACCAAGGACCTTCTTGCTGTGAGGCAAACATGCTAACCACTATGCCACTGTGCCAGCACAATAAAAACAATAAAGCAAAATGCACATGAAGCAATAACACTGTGATTTCTAAATTTACTTTGGCTTGCATTTCATTTCAGACAATATAAATCTAAGATATTTTGTGTATTGTCAAACAAGTTAATTCTATTTGTCAGTATACATCCATTTCTGCGGTTTGGTAAATTTTGGCCTAGTTATGAGTTAGAACAATTAGTAATTATGGGATTTGAAACACATGATGGGTGTCAAGAGGTGGTAGTAAGCTCAATTTTTTTTTTTACATTAATTTTAATTGAATTCAACCCCGGTTATGTGAATGGTTGTGATTGTGTTGTCCTTGCGATGGTCTGATGAGCCATTCAGGGTGTACCCCTCCTTTGCCCAGAGATAGGCCCCAGCCTCTCCATGACCCTAATAGGGTTAAGCGCTTCGGGAAATCAGTGAGAGAGTGAGTGACTTCAACCCTGAGTTTGTGGGTGGATCAGATTGCACCACTCCCATGCAGAATATGCTAAATATACATTTTATATATAGTATATTTATTTATATACTACATAAGAATGTACATAAAAATATTAACAGAACGTAAACAGAAAGACAGTTACAGTTATGAATTTGTGTTTGCGTTCTGTTAATATTTATGTACATTCTAAAGTAAGTGGGTCAATTGATCTGGGGTCGAGACGTCACGCTCCCCAGCCACTTCCTCCAGCTCTTCCGGTGGGCCACCGAGGCGTTCCCAGACCAGCCAAGAGACATAGTCCGTCCAGTGTGTTCTGGGTCGACCCCGGGGTCTCTTCCCGGTTGGACATGCCCGAAACACCACACCAGGGAGGCGTTCGGGAGGCATTCTAATCAGATGCCCGAGCCACGTCATCTGGCTCCTCTCAACGCGGAGGAGCAGCGGTTCTACTCCGAGCTCCTCCCGGATGACCGAGCTTCTCACCCTCAGTTGATCTTAAGGCAAAATTTATTTTAGTAAATGTCAATGAATAGCCTACTAAATATTTTTTAATTAAGTACAAACATTAATAAGCACTAAACCCAGGTCCACTGCAAACGATCCATAAAATAGAATTAATTTTCAATTACAATTAAACGTGTACTTGAGTAAACAAGCAAACAAAATTTTACACACTGATGTGTTGCTTTTCCATTCAAGTTTAATAATCTGCAACACCGTGAGTGCGCGTGTGACTGTGTGAGAGTGTGTGTGTGTTTTGGAACATTAATTTGCCCCAGAGTGTATTAGTGGGGGTAAAACCCATCTGCTTCATTTTTGCAGGAAATTGTTTATGTAACTTCTACTTCTACATTTATTTTAATACAATCTTAGAGAGAACCTCATTCTGAAGAACCCTACACGTGAGTGCTGCAGTCATCACTAACTAAAGAACGCTTAAGGAATATTTTTGGAGAGTGCAGGAAGTAGTGAGTGCTTTCGGCCTGATGCGTTTTTATTACTCACTCACTCATTTGCTGAACCGCTTGATCCTATTAGGATTGCGGCGAGATTGAGCCCATCTCGGCTGACACTGGGAGAAGGCAGGGTACACCTTGAACAGCTCGCCAGACCATCACGGGGCCAACACACACTCACAATCACACTAGAGTAATCTGGAACATCCAGTTAGCCTAATGAACTATGGAAGAAAACTGAAGTACCCGGAGGAAACCCATGCAATAACAGGGAGAACTTGCAAACTCCAGTCAGAAACACTCAAGGATGGGACTCGAGTCCAGGACCTTCTTGCAGTGAGGTGCATGTGCTAACCACTACACCACCACCATGCCACCCTGTTGTTAATGCTACAGGTGCAAAACTGCTCACCTAATTTACCTGCATATTTTTTTATTTATTTGTTTACTATCCCTGGGTTTACATTGGGGCACGATGTCCACAATCTCTACAATTTGAGAGAATTGTAATGGGTGAGGGGGATTGTGGGATCAAAACATGACGATCCTGAGGGAACTTGGTGGATTCGTGATGATCTTGAGAGAACTTGGTGAATTCGTGATGATCCTGAGGGAACTTGGTGGAGTCGTGATGATCTTGAGAGAACTTGGTGGAGTCGTGATGATCTTGAGAGAACTTGGTGGAGTCGTGATGATCCTGAGGGAACTTGGTGGAGTCGTGATGATCTTAAGAGAACTTGGTGGAATCGTGATGATCTTGAGAGAACTTGGTGGAATCGTGATGATCATGCTCATTATTATGATATATTATGATTTGACACCAATCATGATAAAACTTTAGAGGCATGATAGAGCGCGTAGAGCTTAACAGACTTTAATAGACCTTAACAGAGCGTAACAGATCTTGATGCGCCATCGAAGGGGATCTTGATGAACTTGGAAAGACGATTCCTTTAAGTTTTATTTCCTGCATGCTTCTTTATTACACCCCTGTGTCTGTAGTGAAATATATTTATGTAAAAGAACCTTTGCTGATTTTCGTCAAGAGTAGGCAGCATAGCCGTCAGCGTGTTTCTGCCTTGCGATCGCTTGGCCAGGGTATACTCTGCCCTCGCCCAGAGTCGGCTGAGATGGGCGCCAGCCTCCCTGTAATCCGAATTAGGATTAAGCGGTTCAGAAAATGAATGATATCATGGTGCCCCAGTGTAAACCCAGGGTAAGCATGTTATTCAATGTTGCTGCTGGGAAACTAAAGGTCTTTAAGTCTGGGCTACGGAGTTTTAGAGCTAGGATGAAATGTGATTCTGATTAAGTACAGCGATACCCTACTCCATTTCCATGTGCTATTACTGATTGAAGTTGAAACCTATACATATGTTTTATCTCTCTGTATGCAAATTGTTATGCAAAGCAAGCCAGAGAAAACCATTCTTTTGGACCAAAAGACATCATAACCTGCTATAGATTGTCATTAAACCATATAAGAAATGAGTAGAGGCTTTTTTATTCATTTTCCCTGGGATTTAAATCAATTCAATTATTTTTCTAAATTACAAATCAATAATATCCTAACCAGAAGGAACAAAAAAAAAACCCATTCCATTTTTTTTGTTGGTTGTAAAGCAACTATTCACTCTTTTCAGTTTACCTTCCACTCCCGTCTGTTATCAATTCAGCACTTATGCAAACTAACCACAACACCTGACTCACGCCTTCAACAGAAAATAGTAAAAGTGCAGGACGCATTCATGCTTGCTCAAGTGTGAAGTGATGTAGACGTACCTCAGAGAATGGATCTGCTCATCCCAGCTAGTCAGGCTGAAGCACGGGGATGGGAGCACCAGCATGGGAGCAGATCCTCATCACCCTCCAGCACTCCGGTCACTTTGAATAGCTTGCGATTGAAACTCATAGGACAGAGAGTTTATGCTCTCTGTTTGGCTGCTGTGTGAGGCAAGTTAATCCTTTCACTTCTAAACCTGTCTCTCACTGCACCTGATGCGTGTTTGAGCCACGCCCCCTTACTCTCCCCCTCCTCTCTCTCTAACTGTTTCACCTCCACTTCCTGTAAACTCCAGGAGTTAGCTGAAAGACTCAGCTCCTCAACTACTCCTTGTAGTGTTGGAACTGCTGCACTGCTGGGAATCACACTTGAGTGTGTGTGTGTGTGTGTGTGTGTGTGTGTGTGATGGGGGTGGTAAAAAGGCCAGTAGAACACAAGTGCAAGTGAGACAGACAATGAGCGAGAGAGAGAGAGAGAGAGAGAGAGAGAGAGAGAGAGAGAGAGAGAGAAGGAGGAGGGCTTAGTGTCTGTTTGGAAAACACACAGAGCACCATTGAGAGCACAGCATGGAGTCCGAGTCTGAGCTGTAAAGTGATAGACAGGCTTGCAGGCCAAATAAAATCCACTGAGAAATGCAGTAAACTGAAGCACAACCATGAGCAAAGCTATTCATCCTACCACTTCACTTATTTACATTACGTATATCAGCCATAACATTAACACCACCTGACTGATCTGCAGCTAGGCAGCCATATACACATGAAGCTGTAACGCACTCTGTGTTCTGACTCCTTTCTATCATAGCTAGTCGCATTAACACTTTCGGCAGTTTGTGCTACAGTAGCTCTTCCCTGGGATCAGACGAGATGTACAAGTCTTCGTTCATCACCCATTCACAGTGTGCCTCGGGTACCCATGGCACTCTTACCAGATCATTGGATGTCCTTACTACTTACAGGAACACCCCACAAGACCTGCCATTCTGGAGATAAATAGACCCAGTCTTAGAACCAGTAATAAATGATATAGTTGAGGTCAAAGTTTACATACCCTCATCTCATAGATGTGAATGTCATGGAAATTTTGGAATTTCAGTGATTTCTTTTTTTCAAAAACGATTGTATAACATAAAAAAAAGAAAGAAAGAAAAAGAAAAAAAAACAACAACAAGAATTTGGTGTAGAAGTTCAATAATAATAGTGTAACATGAGTAAGTCCAAGAAAAGAAGGGTGGCTCAATGGTTAGGGCTCTGGATTACTAATCCAAGGGTTGGTGGTTCAAGCCCCAGTACTACCAAGCTGCCACTGTAGGCCCTTGAGCATCCTGCTGGGTCCTTGAGCATCCCTTAAAAAATGAAAGTCACCCTGGATATGGGTGTCTGCCAAATATAAATTAATATAATGTAAATTACAAATATGTAAAACTGGTTTGCAGTAAATGATGCGAAAATATGATACACAGAGATCCATGAGCGAAGGACAGGATGGTGCGCTGAGCAAAACAGGATGCTGAAACAAAGGTCCATCAGAGACACTAGCCATCACTTGATATGCCACCTCGCAGGAATTGAGGCCCTTCTCATTTCTTTGTTTCTATATAATCTTGCTTGTAGTAGCATTGGTAGGGTTGGGTTGTTTCAAGGTTCTGGTCACAATGCGATGCAGTTCAGTCTTTGAAAGGTAAAATTAGATGTGATCCTTCATACTGGTTAAGATACTTGAAAGGTAATCGAACAAGCGTAATGCTGAGTAAGTCATCAGTATGTCACCAGGAAATAAACACAGAGCTGAGTATTAGTGTACAAGTGTTTAAAGAATATGTAAGATTGGATGACTCCTTCCACTAAAGTGGTGCACAGGTGGTAGTGGGCCAAGCATCGGCCCTTGTGGCACACCTTAAAGAATTAGCTAATGTGAATTTTTTCCTTGTTTTTTTCAAACTATAACCAATGCAGATCTTTAATGCTCATATCCAAACTGTAGCTTTTGAGCAATCAGTGTTTTCATATTAAAAGACAAAAACAAACAAAACCCAGAAGGTCGTTCTGAAGCAGAATGCTGAAGTTCGCAATAGTTGAAACGACAGAACAACATTTGTTTGGAAGTGTAGGAGTCTTTCTGGCCCGTTTCAGACTATTTTCTTGTGGAAATGTTAGAAAACTGACATTTTCTCATTTTTTTGTACATCTGATTCATTCTCTATTGTTAGTCTAAAGGTCAAGCTGTCTGTCATTCACACTAGTTTAAAAGACAGAGAGAGAGAGAGAGAGAGAGAGAGAGAGAGAGAGAGAGAGATTGCTTTCTAATGCCAAAATAGACACAGAATTATTCCTGGTGTGGAACTGCTTAACACAGAGCTGATTTCTCACTCTGGTAATAACAGATGCAGTCTCTCTATCTCTATAACATGCAGATATGCAGAGGTTATGTTGAACTGCATGTCCATTTGCTGGACTGAAACACTACTTTCATTGTCGGAGCAACCCTACACACACTCACACACACAAAGGGCCATCACAGTGCCAGGCAGGGCAAGAGCGAACATTGCTGGAATGCAGAAGGGGCAAACTGGTGTTAAAGAGGAAGGTCTACATCTGTATGCGAAAGAGAGAGAGAGAGAGTAGAGAGAGAGAGAGAGAGAGAGATACTGAACAGTAGGAAAGACATGGCTTTCCTACTGCAGGCTAAGAGGTGAACAGCGACGTCATAGCAGCCCACTACAGATGTAAGATGCCCTATACCACTCACATGCACACAGAGAGCTAATTTTATTAGCCATCTAGCTTTGAATTTTATGCATGCTTTGGGACTTGGGCATTGCTGTTCCTTTGGCTGTCTTTTTCCATTGATCCACAGGGTAAAGAAGGGTTGCTTGTTTGTAACAACAGATGGACCATAGGAAGTAATTGTATACCATCAAATTGCAGCTATATAGCAGGTGAACCAGATAAACTGGCGGCAACCAGTACTGAATCTTCTTATTTATTAAGGACTGAAATAGACACTGAGAAGCTTTACAGATTAATAATTTAAAGAAACCGGCTCATTTTAGCTCCGTATCCATGACTAATGAAACAAGGTGGATTTCGTTACAAACTTAAACCCGAGGCAGAATGACCAAAGTATCTGCAGCAAATGAAGAGTGAAATTTAAAGAGTCGAAAACCTGCTTCTTAATGAAGTGTAGCAGCGAACCTGCTTCTCATCTGAAGGACTTAGAATTAAAAAAACTGTAGTAAGGACAGAGGTGGCTCGGTCGTTAAGGCTCTGGGTTACTAAACAGAAGGTTGGTGGTTCAAGCCCCAGTACCACCAAGCTGCCACTGTTGGGCCCTTGAGCAAAGGTGCTTAACCCTCAGTTACTCAGACGTATAAATGAGATAAAAGTGTAAGATGCCCTGGATAGAAGTGTCTGCCAAATGCTGTAAATGTAAATGCAGTTGGACTGACATGTCTTGAAGTTGAAGACAGGATATTGGGTAATCATTGACAAGAGCAGCCATAAGAATTAATGATTTTACAACGAGATCATAAACATGGGAGCCAAGGACTGATTTTTGTTTTTTCTCATTCTTTGGCCCATTGTTCTCACCAATTTGGTCACCAATTCCCACCCATCACAGTCAAAACATTAAGCCAGCCAATCACAGATTATGAGATCGAACGGTGATGATCTTGAAGGAACTTGGTGGATTTGTGATTGTGGCAAAAATTTTGACTATCAAAAATGTTTCTACATTTATTATGATATATTATGATTTGTCGCCAATCGTGATAGAACACAGGACTCGTATAAGAGTGCACTAGAGCGTGCTCCAAAATTGTGGAGCTCTGCGATTTTTTTTATTCATGGTGATCGCGAACAATGTGCCCCAGTGTAAACCCAGGGTTAGGTAAGAGCACCCCCCCGTAAAGCATCAATATTTTGTTGGACTACCTTTAACCTTGATCACAACATGTAATCTCCATGGCATTGTTGCTCCAGTTGGTCCGGTCGAGGCTCAGCAACATTAATGTGGCAATAAAATGAAGTCAGCTGATGATCTGAATGTACGAAATGAGCAGGTTATCACATCAATGCACTTTTTCTTCCCTGATGCCACTCTCAGGAGCTCAGTGAATTCCAGCGTGGTACCGTGATAGGATGCCACCTGTGCAACAAGTCAAGAATTTCCTAGCTAATAAATATTCCACAGTGATCCGTCAGTGGTATTATAAAGTGGAAGCAATTGGGAACGACAGCAACTCATCTATGAAGAGGTAGGCCACGTAAAATGACAGCAGGGTCAACGGATGCTGAGGCACATAGTGTGCAGAGGTCGCCAGCTTTCAGCAGCCAATCGCTAGAGACCTCCAAACTTCATGTGGCCTTCAGATTAGCTAAAGAAAAGTGCGTAGAGAGCTTCATGGAATGCGTTTTCATGACCGAGCAGCTGCATCCAAGCCACACATCACCAAGTGCAAGGCAAAGCGTCATAGGAGATACAGTGGCGTACAGCACGCCGCCACTGGACTCTAGAGCAGTGGAGATGCGCTCTCTGGAGTGATGAATCACGCTTCTCCATCTGGCAATCTGATGGACGAGTCTGGGTTTAGTGGTTGCCAGGAGAACTGTACATGTCTGATTGCATTGTACCAAATGTAAAGTTTGGGGAGTGGGAAGGGATTATGGTGTGGGCTTGTTTTTCAGGAACTGGGCTTGGCCCCTTACATCCAGTACAAGGATCTCTGAATGCTTTAGCATAGAATGGCCCCTTCCTGTTCCAACATGACTGCGCACCAGAGCACAAAACAAGGTCCATAGACATGGATGAATCCTGACCTCAACCCGATAGAACACCTTTGGGATAAATTAGTGCGGAGACTGCAAGCCAGGCCGTCTCATCCAACATCAGTGTCTGACCTCACAAATGCGCTTCTGGAAGAATGGTCAAAAATTCCCATAAACACACTCCTACACATTGTGGAAAGCTTGGACAGAAGAGTTGAAGCTGTTATAGCTGCAGAGGGCGGGCCGACGTCAAATTAAACCCTATGGCTTAAGAATGAGAGGTCACTTAAGTTCATATGCGTGTGACGGCAGATGAGCGAATACTTTCGGCAATGTAGTGTATGCATTGGCACAACAGAGTCCTGACCTTAACCCTATTGAAAGTTTTCGGGATGTGCTGGAGAGGACTTCATGGAGTGGTACAGTTTTTCCTTTCATCGGTTCAAGACGTTGGTGAGAAATGAACCCGACACTGGATGGAAATGAATGTTATGTTACTCAAACTTGTTAAAACACTGCCATGGGGACTATGCTCTGACTACGATCCAACATAATAGAGTGTGGGAGCTTTTTACGGGTCGGCAGTGTAGTACTGTACTGCATCTATATAGGGAAAAAAAATCTTTCTACACTGCTGACTGAAATCAATCCTTTTAATACAATGGGATGAACAATGAAGCATTTAGAACATAATTAAAATGGATACATTTACTACAGCAGGCTCATGAACCATAGAGAAGTGTGAAAAGAGGTTTTTTTTTTTTTTTTTGCATACAAAAGGCCATGACACAGTTTCCAATAAACGGAAAGAATTAATTTTAATAGCAAACACAACATCCACTCTCAGATCCTCTCTATTGTTTCTTGGATTTCTTCTTTCTGTCCGACTTGCTGGCCTCATCCAAAGCTTTTCTCTTGGCTGCCATTTTATTAGCCTGAAGCAGAGAAGTGAGAATCAGGTTACGGTCAGTATACGTACAACTCGACCTCTTGGATAATTTTAGCTCAAATATACAGTACAACAGATATACATATAGGGCCTGACTGCTGATGTCTCACCTCTCGAACTTTCCTCTTCTTCCCGAACATGATCTTATCATAAAGGTATTTGTCCTTCTTTTTCATCATCATGATGGCAAGCCTCTTCTCCTCAGCCTTCTCTTCTTGCTCCAGTCTCTGCCTGTTGTCCAGAGTTGCCTTTCCAGGGGTCACCTTCACCGATAAGGCCTGTGAAACAAAAAGACACAAATCAGAGACCACACCAAACACAGCTGCAACTTTCCTTGTCCTTCCTACCATCAGATTGGAGGTATGTGAAACAAATATACATGCATTCAGGTTACACATCGTAACATCACATGGGTTAGTGCTACTTCAGCCCTGGTATATTATTTCGGAATTTCTGCCTTTGTTAAAAATGAGGTCAACATTAAACAGGACAGAAACCACTTAACTAACACTTGGATGCTTACAGTGTCTGCCTTTAAGGTCCATTTTTAACAAACAATGGACATATTTAAACTCTCATTCTTAATGAAAACTCACAGCATTGCCCATTAAAAAAAACTTATGTTGGACTGCGTTTAACTTTAATAGCAGCACGTAATCGTCATGCCATTGTTTCGACAAATTTAATCAATGTAACATTTATTTCCATCCAGTGTCGGGTTCATTTCTCACTGACGTCTTGAATCGATGAGGGAAAAACTGAACCCCTCCATAAAGTCTTCTCCAGCA
>JAQMYF010000025.1:32239236-32253491 GCA_030014195.1 Neosilurus mollespiculum
CACCCCAGACAGCTCGCCAGGCCATCGCAGGGCAGAAACACGCTGACGGCTATGCAGCCTACTCTTGACGAAAATCAATGAGATAACATGTTTTTTGGAAGTGTGGAATTACAGCAGGCCCAGCAGGGGGTGCTGTGTACTTTCTTACTAACTTAGTTCTTTTCCAGCTTGGCGGAGGTTTTCACCCTCTGAGTAAAAAACCTGTTGTTGGCTTTTACAGCCCAAGTCTTCTGGGTCATCCGGCCAGAGCTTATCCCCAGTTTCTGTGGCATGAAACAACTAGGAGCTTAACTCATCCTGGACGGGTCGCTAGTCCATCGCAGGTTACCTTCCCAGTATTTTTACTGGTACCCATTTACTGTATAGTGCTGGGTGGACAAAGGCACACTTGTGGTTAAGACCTTGCCCAGGGGTCTTAGCATGGTTTAATGGGGATGTGAACCCACAGCCTATCAATCATGAGCTCAGTATCCTGACCTCCACACCAACGGCCCCATACTTGTCGAGTGCTTCTAGTTTATATGGTGACAGCTTACACTGGGACTTGAATGGTGGATATGCCGCATAATCTTAGTCTAATAAAAATGGAAAACAAAACAAGGTGTTATTTACCAGTGAGGGGTTCTGTAAGATGTTAATTTAACATTTAAGGAATGAGTCTCCAGAGTCAGTGAGAGTCTTCAGGAGAGAGGAGTTAGGTTTCTTTATAAAACAACATGCTGTGGGGTTTTATTTTAACAGTTTTTTTACTTTATTAGAAGAAAAACTACTTTAACAAAGAGAAAAAAGTGAGCCTTGCTTGTCGTTTGTCGTGCTATACCATAATTGATAATGTCTCATGGATTTTTCTCTGACTAGTAGAAAAATACTTTTACAAGAAACCATCCAAATCCCACCCAGTAATTCAATTCAATTCAATTCAATTCAGTTTTATTTGTATAGCACTTTCTACAACTGACATTGTCACAAAGCGGCTTTACATAGTAAAAGTAATTTAAGTAGGAATTTATACATTTTTCTACAATCCCCTACACAAACCCCTACACATCCCTAATGAGCAAGCCCACGGCGACAGTGGCAAGGAAAAACTCCCTCAGTGGACACGAGGAAGAAACCTTGAGATGAACCAGGCTCAAGAGGAAACCCATCCTCATTTGGGTGAACTATAAAATACGAACCATATAAGAAAAATCTCATTACAGTCCAACATGTAGTCCGGTTGGTTACACCACAACTGTAAGCCCTAAATAATTGTAGCAAAAGAGTTTATATCACCAGCAGTGAAAAGTCGTCTTCACAGTCGCTGAGTGCAGATCTAAGCCCATATGGATCTTCATTAGTAGGAGCGAGGGGCTTCCAAGATGAGAACTCCAGCCAGCATCAGCACACCAGGACAGACCACTGGACTCACAAAGCAGAAGGATGAGGAGGATCAGGATCACCGGCAGCCAAGAAGTAGCATGTGTACCTCAGCAAAACACAGAGAGAGAGAGAAAGAGAGAGAGAGGAGGGAGAGAGAGAGAGAGAGAGAGAGAGAGAGAGGTTGTTAGGTATGCTCATAGCAGTGTAATGGTAAAAGAAGAGTTTATTAGTGCTGGGTGCAAGCAGGGACTCCGGCATGACTAACTATCCAGCATGACTAAAAAGAGAGAAACCAGAAGAAAGGCAGACATGAGGGCACCCTGTAACGTTGGGCAATCAGCCGTTCTACTGTCAACGGACCTGGGTGAGCATATAGAGTGAGGGAGCGACAGCATCCCAACATCACAGTTTACCAGAACTCTCTATGCCTGTGAACCCCCAGATCTGCTCCTTTACCTAATAAAAGGCTTTTAACAAAATGCTTTGACTAAACAAGTAAGTTTTCAGCCTAGTCTTAAAAACAGAGACTGTGTCTGAGTCCTGAACATTAACTGGAAGGTTATTCCATAATTTCAAATTCAGTAATCATTTGTGGTCATATAAAAATAATAAAACCCTTTAAGATGTGAAGTTGTACTGTAGGGAAATGATCACTTTGGGCTTCATTCTACTGTCACAATGTCGTAGAATATTTATTTTCAAATAAAACAACATCCTAAAGTATTTATTTCCTTATTTATAGTCTACATTTCTTTGCAGGTATGTATTTATCAGTCAGAAGGCATATCAGGAAACAGAGGACCGTCCGGAGAGTTCTGTCTACACTGAGATGAGGGGAGTGGCCTTACTCGGAGACAGCGTACGGGACACGACCGAGTATGCCAAACCATCTGAGGTGAGGGAAGAGACAAGACTCAACACATGCAGGCTGTTATTGCAAAATAAACCCCTTCAGGGTGACTCAAGACCCCTCTGTTATGTGTCAGGATCGTGAAATATATATCCTGTCGGGGATTATTTCACAATAATGTCCAGCTCGCTGTTTATTATCCCTTACATAATCCATACCGGTGGGTGTCGTACACCAAAACACCCAAGCAAACTGATCCTACCGCCTATATTACTTTTAGTTAATAGATGAACAGTCAGGAGTGCGTTATTGCAGTTTTACTACCCTTATTTACTAATGATTATAAGGTCTCATTTAGTTATTAATGTTATTTCATGTCTCATTTGAATACTCCATTCTGAAGGATCAATTACAGAATTCGGTGATCTGTTATTCCTTTATAATAATTAAACCATTGTTAGGTATAACAGACCACTGCTAAGGAGCATGTCATTAGAGGAAGTAATAAAATAAATATTAAACCATTCATTCGTCAAACTGCTTAATCCTACAAGCATCTCCGCCAACTCTGGGTGAAGGCAGGGTACACCCTGACCATCTCGCCAGTCTGTCCCAAGGTCCAACACACACTTACACCTAAGGGCATTTTGGAACAACCAATTATCCTAATGTGCACTGTGGGAGGATGCTGGAGTTCCTGGAGGAAACCATACCAAGCAAAGGGAGAACATGCATACTCCACACAGAAACATCCTCACTGAGCCTAGGACTCGAACCCAGGACCTTCTTGCTGTGAGGTGGACGTGCTAACCACTATGCCACAAATGCCGCCATTTTTTAAAATCAGTTAAATAATTCTTAAATCAGTATATTGTGTGAAGTTATTAATTTAGCGTGTTGCTGGGTAATAAGCAGGATAATGTACATCATGGCGGTCTCTCAGTCACTCTGTCTGGGTTTATTCCTGAAATATGGCGTTTTAAACATTTATAGTTATAATTGTTGCTGTGGATGTTAGCTTCCGTTCTTACATTTAAACCTCTTTCTCTCTCTCACACACGCACACACACACACATTTTTTTAAATGAGAAAACAGACCAAACGTAAAGGGTAGACCAAAAAAGAGTGTTTACAACTGAGACTCTTTACAAAAATGTTAAATAATTATCTTTTAACATCGCTATATTTACCTCCTAGGGTGGTGATGTCATTAGTACAATTTTGAGGAGGGAGGTGACACACGATCAACGACAGGGAACATGCGCTGAGGTAAACACACACACACAAACACACACATTTTATTCTCAGTTCTAAAATAATCTCTCCGAGTTTTACCATTTAGGTGCGCTCACATGATACCGATCATGATCCCAATTTGAGCCAATCACATCCTGATGTTATAGCTGATGATGTATCCATCATGAACACAGAAAAACCCAAAAATAACACAATTTTTCAACAATCCCAAAAAATTTCACTCTTCCCCAAAGTTTGCCCTGAAATTTTACAATGCCCTCCGATTTCCTCCGATGTAGCATGGGATTATGATTGGGACAAATCAGGATTATGACTGTTAGCATGTGAGCACCTTTAGTCGTATTCAGTTCCTGTAGTTTGTATAAAAATCAGGCCAGTCATAAATCCAATACTTTAATGCTCTCATTACATCACTTATCATTTTGCAACAAGGAACCAGTCAGATGTTCTTCAGAGGAAAACGATTTCCTAAACAGAATTACGTGTCACTACTAATTTGTGTGATTGTAACCCCTGAGCGCGCCACTCAGGCTTTCTGATGCTACCTGCTGCTTTGTGTGTTTGTTTATTCAGCATTTCAGCATCCCAAATGCAAACTGCACCACAGATGATGACTGCATTCTGGGCGAGCTGGACTTCGATGGCCATGGTGAGGATCTGATAACTTAACAAGTATTGAATAATTACAATAATATAAAAATTATAATAACATTGTTATTACAATTATAATAAAACTGTAATGTTTATAGAGTAGAATATATTTCAGTTTGTTCAAATATTAATACAAACTTCTGCAGATTTCTGATTTACTTTCAGAAATATTAGGGGGATATTTTTATCTGAGTCAGTCAGTCATTTTCTAAGCTGTTTAATCCTGATTAGTGTTGCGGGAAAGCTGGCGCCCCTCTCAGCCGACTCTGGGTAAGGGCAGGGTACACCCTGGACAGCTTGCCAGGCCATCGTAGGGCAACACATGCACACAGCCATTCACACTCTCACTCACACCTAGGGGCTATTTGGAGGAGCCAATTAGCCTACTGTGCATGTTTTTGACTGTGGGAGGAAACTGGAGTACCCGGAGGAAACCCTCGCAAGCACAGGGAGAACATGCAAATTTCACACAGAAATGCCCGAGCCCAGGATTCGAACCCAGGCCGAGGCGGACGTGCTAACCACTGCACCACCATGCCAAAAAATCCTGTAATTAATTCAATAATTTTTATAATTATGACATATAAAATAATTTATATTATTATTTTATATGTCACGTGCTAACAATTTATATTATTATTTTATATGTCACACCACCCTTCTTAATATGCTATCCTCCATTGGTACCACCAATACTCCATTAGACTGGTTCAAATCGTACCTTTCAGGCCGCACTCCGTTCATCAAACTTAAATCTTTCACTTCCAATCCTTCCAGTGTCACTACAGGTGTGCCCCAGGGCCCCGTCCTGGGACCCCTTCTCTTCATTATTTACCTCCTTCCCCTCTGCAATATTTTCCATAAATACAAAATCCATTTTCATTGCTACACAGATGACACCCAGCTTTACCTTATTAGTAAGCCCATCTCCACTCTCCCACTCCCCTCCCTCTCCAACTGCATCGCAGAAATTAAAACCTTGTTTTCACTCAACTTTCTTAAATTAAACAAAACCAAGGTTCTCCTCATCGGCACTAAATCCACACTATCCAAAACTGACTGTTTTTCTCTCATAATTGACAACTCCACTGTCTCCCCCTCCACTCAGGTCAAGAGTCTAGGTGTCATCCTCGATAGCACTCTATCTTTTCAGTTTCATATCAATAGCATCACCCGGTCTGCATACTTTCTCCTACGGAATATTAATCGTCTCCGCCCAACCCTCAATCCCCACACCACTGCTATCCTTGTCCGCAGCCTTGTCACCTCTCGCTTGGATTACTGCAATTCACTTCTCTTTGGTCTCCCTCATGAATCTCTCCATAAACTTCAGCTGGTTCAGAATTCAGCTGCCCATATCATCACCAAAACCCCCCTCCATCCACCACATCACTCCTGTCCTCCAGCAGCTTCACTGGCTCCCGGTTAAGTTCTGCATCCAGTTTAAAATCCTCCTGTTAACCTTTAAAGCCGTACATAACCTCGCCCCTCCATATCTCTGTGAACTTCTTCATCTTCTCACTCCCTTTAGCTCCCTCAGATCTTTCTCTTCACCCGACTGTCCCGTCTGCCTGTCTCACTACCATGGGGAGCAGAGCTTTCAGCCGCTCTGCTCCCTGGCTTTGGAACTCATTACTACCTGACCTCAGGAACACCACATCTTTCCCCCACTTTAAATCCGCACTTAAAACCTATTTATTTCAACTGGCTTATTCCACCTGATTTAAAATAGCCTGAACAATTTTATTCTGGATTTTATTTTATTTTATATATTTTTTTTCCCTTTTCATTTTATCTATATATTTTATGTATATTTTTGTGCTTTTGTTGTTTTTTTCTGTACGGTGACCTTGAGTGCCAACAAAGGCACCTTTAAATAAAATTAGTTACTCATTAATTCATTTTCTGAACTGCTTAAACCGCTTAAGCTGTTTAATCCAGATTAGGGTCGTGGGGAGGCTGGCGCCCATCTCAGCTGACCCTCAAGAATCCTTTTCTGATCCTTATCTGATCCCTCTCTGATCTCTGAGGGTGCTATAAACCCAACACGAGAACGCACACCTTGAAGTGTTTCATTTATTCAGCATTAAAAATCTGACTGTCTAATCCAATTTGAGCCCGTTCATCAGCGAGGGTGTTTCTGTGTGGAGTTTGCATGTTCGCCAAGTGGTTGTGTGGGTTTCCTCCTGGTACTCTGGTTTCCTCCCACAGTCCAAAGATTTGCATATTAGGCTAATTCAGTATTCCAAATTGCACGCTAGGTGTGAGTGTGAATGGTTTGGTGTGTGTATGAGTGTGATGGCTTAGCAATGGACTGGTGAGCAGTTCAGGATGTACCCCACCTTTGGCCCGAGTTGGTTGGGATGGGCTCTAGCCTCCCTGCTCCGTAAATAAAGGATAAATCTGTGCAGAAAATGAAATGACATAACATGACATTCTCATACAAAACCAAATTACAAATTAAGATAGCTTTTTCAGTAGTAAATCATCTCAAAGAGGGTTGTTGTTCCCCCACACCTCAGTCTTGACTCTGTCCTGACTTGAACTCGAAACACTTTAGACACTCTCTTGACTCGGTCTTGACTCATCCTGGTTCTGGACTTGAAAAAAGTGGTCGTCAGTGCTGATCTGTTTTAAAGCTTCTATGAAGAAATAACTTACTTATTTTTTACCAAGAACCTTCTACTATCTAAAGAACTTTTGAGGAACCCTTGTCTCTTAGTGTGTAATGATGCATTAATCATCTCCTACCATCGCAGGTCAGAGAACAGGACGCTGTGTTCCTTATTACAACTACACCTTTAAAACCTGCGAGATCAAAAGTTGGTGCCCGATCGAGGAGGCTACTGCGGAGATGTAATTACAATTTTAAATGCTGTTGTCCTTTAAGAGAAGCAAAAACTCGATTTATTATAGCTGTGCTTCATTTTTTAACACAGAGAGCCACCGCTGGAAGAAGCCATCAACTTCACAGTCTTCATAAGGAACTCCATCCACTTCCCCAAGTTCAAAGTGCTCAGGTGAGGCAATATCCACCCATTAGTTCTCCAGTATCATAACTACCAAATGGTGTAAGTGACTGCAAGCACATGGGATGTCCAAGATGAGATGTAAAAACAGCCGATTGCGTCTTTTGAAATTGCTAGATCATTGAGCAGTATGACACCTCTGAGAAAAAAGATGCTTTCCGTCCTCTTCTGCATACAAGTATGGGGAAATACGTGTTTTAAAAATGTCTTGCTTTTGTTAATAATTTTGTTAAATGTATGGTATTTCCATTATATACAGTATAAACAATATAATGGGTAAAATTCACACGTTCATTAGGTCAGCTGGACACTAAAATGCTTTGTAGGTTGGTTGTATTTGTGTTAGTCCTTGGATGGAATGGTGACCATTTTACTGTATTCCCATTACAGTAGAACTAAAACTACAGGATCATAATATTTCTAACATTATATAAAATAAATAGATAACAATAAGTTAATAAAGTGTCTAGATATTTTACAGTTCTGAATTGACTCAGTTATAATGTATTATTTGGAAAAATATTAACACTTCCTGATCTGAGGTTATATCCATCATTGTTGATAATAATATTCTAGGCTGGTTGAGGGTAGCTTTGATTAGACTAATGTTCTGATTTTTCTTAATGAAGTCTGTACATATATCCACTGTTCTTTGAAGAAACCAAAGAAACCATTTTTCAAGGAAATAAACTAAAATAAAATAAAATATAAAATAAATAAATAAAGGCTGCCGGGGGAAAAACAATAAGAAGCAAGTGCAGCAATCAAAACCACCAGAAGAACTTCAGCAGGGTCCGTAAGATGCTCAGTAACACGTACAGCCCATTCTTTATAAAAATACACAAATTATATGTGAGTATAATATTCACAAATAAAAAAGAGAATAAAAATGGGTTGTCATGCTAAATATTGACTTTGTTTTGCTTATTACTGTTTACTGAACCTGGTAGGGACTTTTTTTAAAAGTAAAAACATTTAATTTTGTTATTTAGGAAGTCATCTTTACTTTATAGCATTTTTTTGCATGTGCTTAAGACCTTTGTATCCCTTGGTATAATACTGTATTTAATGAGCTAGAGAGGTCCAAGCATTACCGAGGCATTATGTACAGTCCTGTTCTAGCAACTTCCACGAAAACAAGGCAAGCACTAAAAGTGAAACTTTCTCCATCAATGAAGGGTGAACATCAAACCAAGGAAGCTGAAGAAGTTAATGCGGTGCCATTACCACCCTGTGACCAACCCATACTGCCCTGTGTTCAAACTGGGCTACATTGCTGATCAGGCTCGAGAGAAATTCAGTGAACTCTGCAAAACTGTGAGTTAGCACTTTGGTTATTTTATTTGTAAATAAATTCAGACACTAACATGGAATTCATTGGAGTTCCTGATAAAAGACAACAAACTTGTTAGTAACAAATCAAATATGACTGTAATACTTATACTCTGCCTGGTCAAATGAAAAAGTGGCACACTAATATTTTCAAGGAGTGCATTTATCCTTGATCACAGCATGTAATCTCCATGGCATTGTTGTTCCAGTTGGTCCGGTCGAGGCTCAGCAACATTAATGTGGCAATAAAATGAAGTCAGCTGATGATCTGAATGTAGTGAATGAGCAGGATATCACATCAATGGACTTTTTCTTCCCTGATGGCACGGATATAAAATGGGGACTCAAATAATGAGTGAGTGATTCAGGGAGCACGAGGAATCATTTTCACATATGTATTGGCACCCCAGAGTCCTGACCTTAACCCTATTGAATATTTTCGGGATGTGCTGGAGAAGACTTTATGGAGTGGTTCAGTTTTTCCCTCATTGATTCAAGACGTCAGTGAGAAATAAACCCGACACTGGATGGAAATAAATATTACGTTGCTTAAGTTTGTTGAAACAAATGGAGATTACATGCTGTAAGCAAGGATAAAGGTAAACAACAACATACTCGTGTGTGTGATTTTTTTTTTTGGCTGGGCAGTGTAGCTACTTTGACATCAGTGATAACAGGAAGTGATATGAAATGTGTTGACTTATAGGAAAGTAATCAATATCCAGGTGGTGTGACTAATATTCGACTTAGTTTCGAAGTGGCATAGAGTTATCATACAAAGTTGATTATTTTCCAGTAACAGCACATACTGACGTATTTTATTCCAGTTTGAAATGAAAGTTAAAAATGATTTAATATTTTGTGAAGAATTCTATTTTTTCTTCAGTTACATTTGTGACCCATCACAGCAAAGTGGGTATTAAGTTGGAAATTATTCATTTTAAGTCATTGGTCCCATATTGTAGCTGATATCCTAAGCTTTGAAATGATATGAAATTTAATAATATATGTTGCTAGTTTTGGAGTAACCAACCAAGATCTGCCAGGAATCTTCAGCCTTTTAAGCCTGTAACTTTGGAGGAAATCACGAATTCAAAAAACTATTTATTAAATAGTTTGTATAAAATTAATATAAATTTATTATACTAATATATATACTAATAATTTCTGACTTAAAACCCACTTTGATGTGAAGAGTCACATTAATGTTGTAAATCAATGTCTGCAAAACAAGTTAGATCCCCTTATCAGTGACATTACAGCAGGTACAGTGTGACCCAATAAAATCTCTCACGTTTCAAAGGTAAATGGAAAAAATCTTTAAAGATAACCAAATTATTTTTTGCACACATGAAACTTCATTCAATACAGTTTTTATACCTCTTTTTTTTGTTGTTGATGTTGTTTTTGGATTTTTTCCCCATTTCTCTACCCTAATTTAGTCGTATCCAATTCCCGCCTATCAACTTTTTGCCTTCCCTATCACATGACCACCACCGACCAGGGAGGGGCGTAAGCAAGCACATGCCCCCTCCGTGACAAGCTCCCATGGACTCCCGGTCACGGATGGCTGTGGCATCAATCATACATCATTTTTTATTGTTTTCCACATAATGACTACACTTGACCTCTTAGTGTGTATCAGTAGACACCTCCCTAGGCTTCCCCATAACGTGCTATCACTTTCTTTGCCTAAAACACGTGGTAAATGTGGGTCACTGCACAGTTTCTATATATGAGAATAGACATGACATAATATATATTCTCCTCCTAGAACTCCTAGAATGACATGTCTTTGGGGTTTCCCTTTTGGAAAACATAGTGTTTCAGAGGTATCAATCTCGTCTTCATTGATATGACCGGAGTCGTCATTTGTAGTCATTATGGGAAAGGGGCGTGTCAGTCTATGGGAAAAAGAGTTAAAGGTGATATCATCCAAATGGTGGCTGTCATTGTCTATACACTCTTGGAGGTGATTTCTGCTGAATGGCAACCTTAAGGGCTTCAAGAGTTTGGGGTTGATGAGTATACACTCATGATTGAAGGTAGCCCCACAGAAAAATTAATCACAAGGGGTGAGATCAGGGGAACGGGAAGGTCACCCAATATCACCCGATCTGGAAACATTTCCCTCAGCACTTCAGAAGATCTTTGTGCTGTGTGTGCCAAAGCTCCATCTCACTGAATCTTCAAGATCAAGGCGTTCAAGTAGGGGTTGGGCCACCACCAGACCTTAGCACTGCCCCTACTGTCTTACTTAGTTTTATGTGTACAAATAATGATGAATACATTCTGTATCGAATAAAGTTTCATGTGTGAAAGAAATACTTTGGTTATCTTTAACCTTTTTAAATTTATTTACCTTTAAAAAGTGGGAGGTTATTTTGGGTCACCCTGTATAAATAATAGATTGATTTGTCTCTTCTTCAGGGTGGAGTGATCGGAGCGTTTATTAACTGGAACTGTGACTTCGATGTCGATCCATCAAAATGTATTCCTACTTACTCATTTCGGAGGCTGGACCTCAGGAAAACCCTGACTAGCTCAGGTTACCATTACAGGTATAAAACATGTCGCCAAGCTTCTTCATATTCAGTAAAGTGTAACTCCACCTCCTGCATTCTTTTAAAAACTGCTAAGGGGTTGAGAGACAGAAATGAGAGGGCCTGAGGAGAGAGTTATGAGCCTCAAGCAGCATATATTAAAAAATTATTAAATTTCACAGACTCTTACAGGGGTGGCACGGAGAAGTAGTGGTTAGCGCGTCTGCCTTACAGCAGGAAGATCCTGGGTTCTAGTCCTGGGCTGGGGTGTTTCTGTGTGGCGTTTCCCTGTTCTCCCTGTGCTTGGGTTTCCTCCGGGTACACATTTGTGTGAATTCGGACTTTTGCAATTCATTCATGTCTGTTCCTTCAATTTGTTATAATGTGAAGGCCGCTTAACATTCTTTTTTTTTGTATTTGATTGATTTTTCCCTATTTTCTCCCCTAATTTAGTCATATCCAATTCCCACCCATCAAGTGTTGCCTTCCCTCTCACACGACCAACCAGGGAGAGGTGTAGGCATGCACGTGCCCCCTCCATGACATGCAATGCTACCACCCGCCTCTTTTCAAACTGCTGAGCGTGCATATTTGGGGGCGGTCTAACACACTCAGAGGGAACGAGCTTATAGATGCCCATGATTGGTTAGGGATCGCTGTGAGTGACAGGGAAGTGAGCGTATGCCATTCCTCCGTGCCGTGAGAGCTCGGCCAATTAGTTCCCATTAGTTCCATGATAGGGTGTTGAGCCATTTTTCAATTTATTTCTATCAAATTTTTAAAAAACAACTCTATCATGCTGTCATATAATTTAATTTACAGCTAAAAAACATTTAAGTGTCCAGTAGCTCTTTAATTATTGGATTACTAGAGATTGTGCTCAGTGCAATACAGTTTTGTTTGTCACATAATATTATTAAGGGATTCATTCTTTTCATTTCTGTTCCTCGTCTCCACATCCCAGGTTTGCCAAATACTACTACAAGGATGGAGTGGAGTACAGATCACTTATAAAAGCATTTGGGATTCGTTTGGATGTCATCGTACATGGACATGTAAGATGAGATCAATAAAAACATTTTATCTTTGGGTTGTTTATAAACAGTTAATAAAAGATAATATACACAGCAACAGTGAATAGAGTAGTGCAATATTATTATCATTATAATAATAATAATAATAATAATAATTATAATTATTATTATTATTATTATCATTATCATTATAATAATAATAATAATTATTATTAATAGGTTTCCTCCCATAGTTCAAAGACATACACATTAGGCTAAATGGCTGTTCCAAATTGTCCCCATGTTAGTATAAAGTGCATATATGCAGGATATACTGTAGTATGTATAGGTTTGTCTTAATAATGTTAAGAGAGAAAAAAAAGAAGCTGCAGCGGGAGTCTCTTCATACACTTCCCGGGCAAGAAAAATCGCGCGCACACACACACACACACACACACACACACACACACACACACACACACACACAAATATGTTGCTGAGATTTACTTACAGATACAGTTGTCTTTATAAAATCGCACTGCCTCCATTAGTAACATTTGAAAAATGCTTTGATTTTTTTTCAGGCAGGAAAATTTAGCCTCATCCCAACCATCATCAATGCGGTCACAGCCATGACCTCAGTGGGAATAGTAAGTACTGTCATTGTCTTTGACAAATTGATTATGAACTTGTATACAGGCTTTTGTTGTGAGAGCTGATCTTCCACCCCTCCATTAGTGCTCGATCATCTGTGATTGGATCATGCTGACGTTTATCGATAAGAATGAGGTCTACAGTGGAAAGAAGTTTGATGATGTAAGTACACTGTGTTAAATTTGTACTGAATTGGATCAAATTGCTTATGTATATACAGCTGACGTCAGAGGTCCAAAATATACATACAGCAGACCTAATATTCAGTTCAATGTCCATTGGAAAGTTTCAGATACGTTTGGTAGCCAACAACAAACTACTGGTTGAATATTTCACCTTTTATCTGGGCTAAATCCAATTCCAATTCATGGTTTATCCAATTCGTAACCAGCTTTGATGTGTGTGGGATAGAGGGTGACATGGGAGTGGATTTTCACTCCTGCCCCATCCCACTCCTGGTAAAATGACTCCCACTCCCATCCCGCTCCCATTCAGAATGATTCCCGCTCCTGTACCGCTCCCATTTTTTTCTTCTTTTAGTGTTTAGGCAATACATCGAATTTGATTTGGTCTCCTCTCCTTTTTTTAAGATTACTTTGTGTTCTGCAGTTTTACTTCAAAAGATATGGAAACAGGAACAGTTCATCTGTGGTAATATAGGGAGACATTTATTGCCTTAATCCAAACAAAAAACCATCACTAAAGGGCACAAAACATAAATAATACATGGCCTGTGGTCCCTATAGTTTTTCTATGGAGGACTAGCTGCTAAGTCCCAGTTTCTAGTTCTTTTGGAGGTGGTTTACAGTAAAAAAAAAAAAAAAAAAAAAAAAAAAAAAAAAAAAAAAAAAAAAAACAAAAACAAAAAAAAAAGAACCCAAAATATCATGTATGTGAGTGAAAAGCAAACTCTAACTAACCCTTTATGGCAGACAAATAAGTCAATATTGGAGATAATGGCCATCTCAGTATTGATAACTCTGGCGCCAGACTTCTCAATGTGAATCTTGCTACTCTCTCGCCTCCTCATTGTGCAGGGTGATGGAAAGTTCTCCACAGGAAACCAAAGCTGTGTACAGAACAGTTTCACTTGTGAGCACCCACCTCCCGCCAAGTTTCCCGTCCTTTTGTGTGCAGAGCAATGGGATGACTGCCATGTTCTGCTGAATGAGGTGTCAGGATCTGAAGTGAAGGGACGCTGAACATAGAGTGGCTGCTTAAGCCCTTCGGTCTGCTTTTCTGCTTGTCCGTACATTGAGCCAGGACAAGAGAGGGGTGGGAGTGAATAGGGAGGAGGGGGGGAGGGGGAAACTGCACAAGTACGACACTACGACAGCTTTTCCCCATGCTCGATGTTTTGACTCTGCTGTCAGACTCATAAGAGCATCATTAGCATCCCGGGTATTCTCCTGATGGCTCCCTCTTCTTTTTTCACTCTTCAGCCAAAGGTATAGCATGTGAGTATAAGATTTATTTGTCAGGGGAGCATGTTTCTACTGGACTTCTAATAATTAGGAGACTTGCTTTACAAGATTGGGGGGGGGGGGGGGGGAATTAAAAAAAA
>JAQMYF010000025.1:32278875-32289055 GCA_030014195.1 Neosilurus mollespiculum
TTTTATTTTGCACACCGCATATGTCATGTCAAGCTCCTTCTTACCCGGAAATTGTAAAATCTGAAGTGCAAGCATTTGTGACCCAGTCTGGCAAAATGAGTCACAGTGACCAAAAATTCAAAATTGAGTTAGCCATACCATTTTAAAGCTTAGTCTCCTCTTTTAAATGGTATTGCTAACTCAATTTTGAATTTTTGGTCACTGTGACTCATTTTGCCAGACTGGGTCACATTTGCCTTCAGCGAAGACGACGCTGGCTGTATTTATTTTCCCTCATCCATGTCAATGCTAGGCTAAAAGCTAGTTCTGTAGCCGCCTCTCACTGGAACAATTCACAACGGAGGCCGTGTGTGGAAAAACGGTACGCGAAGGTTGAAAATGCTTGAAAAAATGTGTTCTTAAAAATCGATTCTTGAAAATTTGAATCGATTCAGAATGGTAATAAATAAGAATCGCGATTCAGACATGAATCGATTTTTTTCGGGCACCCCTAATAATTAGTGCATATGTGATACGTTTAAGTGATACAGACACTTAGTTTAACATAAATGACCATAAAAAGCGCACAACTGTTCATTTAATTCCGTGGATTACTAGCATGGACTGAACTGCGGGGGTTTGCAGCCGTTTTTCCACTGAATTGACGTCAGTGTGTTGGGTGGGGTTGTCAGGATGTTGGGCAGGGTCACATTCAAGTGACTCTGAGGACGAGTATGCTACCAGAGATGAGTGTGACGGTAAATCCAAAATGGCTTACGCAGCTAACGTTTTGGCAACTTGACTTTCCTGCTGTCAGTTGGTTTAGGAACAAAAAGAAATGTTTTTCGTGGTTTCTGCGCTTGTTGTTTGTGCAGCTCAGCGCTGGCCGATAATGTGTTATGATGCACGGGGTCAGTGACGCCGCCCAGCCAATCCAACGAGCTGACGTCATACTAGGCTGGAACAGCCAATCATAAAGGCAACATGTTTGAATACGCCTAGAGTCGTAACACTCGCGCGCACTTTAAAAATGGGCATGGACTGATGTTGCCGGAAGTAACACGAATTCACCACAAGTATCCTTTATAATATAAGCTATTTTATTCAATTTGCATTAAATGATGAAGCACTACGATGCTTCTGAAGCCGTGATGGTGGGCGTGTACCTTATAGCTGAGCAGAATGCGCTGCACCGCGCGGTAAATAGCCTTCACGTCGTTCTCAGCCCGAACTTCAAACGTGTGCTTTTCTGGAGGCAGCAGTTCCTCTGAGGTTTTCTCCAACAGCGCAGTGCGCTCCGCTCCATACAATGTACTCAAGTTGGGCATCTGGTTACTCCGCACCTGCACCGGGTGAGACATTTTTACTACTATGTACTACTACTGTGGAATATATTTGAAAAAATTCACACATGTGTAAATGCATCAGTCATGTGATGCGCATCTGACCGTGTCGAGGATGAAGATGTTGGCTCTGCGCTGTGAGGGGATGAAAAGCCCGAACAGAGCCTTGTGGCCCTGACTGTGATGGTACAGGTAGATGTGTCTCACGCTGCCTGCAATGCAAAACATACAGGGATGCTCAATTACGCTTCCTGAGATGACGACTCAGGTCCCACTGTGAATCCACGCATGTTACCTGGCTCCAGGTAGCTGAACTGAGCGAGCGACCTCATCTCTAGGTGCTCCAACTCGAAGGTGTCAGCTTCGCGACCAGCCAGTGCTCTGACCACCTGCTTATTGACCATACACACACAGCCGAGCTGCACCAGTGCCCGGAACAGCAGCGGCACCTGCAGGACCGTGACACAGACACACTTAAAATAAATAAACAGATAAATGAATCAATCTGAGACTAAAGATTCTCGTGAACATTTTTGCAGGACCTGCACCTACTTGGCCAGATTTATTTACTAAATGAAGTAAGAATGGATCACCGAGATCTCAAATTAAATTTGTTGTTAATTTCACTGCCATTCTGTAGCATTTTTGCATGTCTGCCTCACAGCAAGAAGGTCCTGGGTTCGAGTCCCAGGCTCGGGTGCTTCTGTGTAGAGTTTGCATGTTCTCCTGGTTTCCTCCCTCAGTCCAAAGTCATGCACATTAGGCTAACTGGCTGTTCCAAATTGCCCCTTGGTGTGGATTTGAATGTAAATAGTTGTGTGTGTTGGCCCTGTGATGGTCTGGCGAGCTTTACTGGGTGCTCCCCCGCTTTCGCCCACTGTTGGCTGAGATAGGCTCCAGCCTTCGTGACCCTAATCGTAGGAATAAGCGGCTTGGCAAATGAATGAACGGCTGAGTGAGAGAGTGAGTTATTAACATCATGATAATTCAACAATCTCGCAATTTTTTTAAAATTTACCTTTTATTGATTTATATTATTTTATAATACATCACTTTATATCGGTAGAAATCTGTCTTTTTATTTACTTTATAAATTGTCAATTTGGATATTTTCATAGATATGAAGCCATTCCTTTTTTTCCCGTCATGTAAAAGTTTTTGTTTTTGGAGAAAATAATCGATAATCACCACAGCTTCCAAAAAAAAAAAAAAAAAGAAAAAAGAAAAAAAAAAAGAAGGCATGCTTAATGTATAAATTACCTGAAACATCAAACGAATGTACAATTATTCACTTACATTTACTACCGTACTGAAAACCCTTTTCACAGGTTAGAACTGTTAGTACTGGTGTACTAACCACCTCAAATGTAATCCAGATGCTTCACAGAAACTCAAAGCATGTCATTGAGGTGTGTTTAAAATAATTGAGGGTGCCAAAATTTCTGATCATGAATAAGTTCAGAATAACTGTTCAGCCCTTGTTTTTGACACTACATGACTGATGTTCAGCTCTATTTCCAGAGAGCCAGAGGTAACCCGATGCTGTTTTTATGGCTGTTATCTGAACCGTCTGTCTCTTCCATTACCTGAGTCTCGTAGACGCCCTCGATGTCCGGGGCAGAAAGGTCTGCATTGATCTCATTGATGTGCTCCTGATACATGTCCTCAGGCACAGAGTACTGGTACAGGTAATACACCATGTTGGAACGTGGCAAAATCCGGTTTACCTGGATATTAAAAAACAAACAAAGTATTTTTTCTTTAACCTGATTTTGCTTCCAGACGATGACTATCACATACTGTACTGTGAAGTTCTTGAATTAATGATCGGGGTACCTTTTTATACGTTGCCCCTTCTTCCTGCTTGGGCACTTTTTGATTGACATAAAATACTCGTGGGATATTCAGTTTCATGCAGTGCAGGTCAGTGCCGATCACCGCCCACAGCTTATACAAGCCTGGGTGACTGGTTTCTGCAATCTAGTGGACAAAAATAGCTGTCATTGAGTTTACAAGTTACCTCGGTGACCTTCGACCTCTGAAAGCTAATCTATTCATCCTTGAGTCAAGGTGGAGGTTTATGAAAGAGAAGAAATGCCTGAAAGAAAATAAAGAAGAAAATGCTTCAAAGCATTCTCCAGATATAAGTTTTAAAACAATGGACTGCATGAGGACACACTGAACTTGACCTTTGACCTCCAAAATCTAATCAATTCATCCCTGAGTCAGAGTGCACCTTTTCTGCAAAGCTGGAAGAAAATACCTTCAAGTGTTCTTGAGATATCACATGAGGCTGCAGTGACCTTGACCTTTGACCTCCAAAAATTTAACCAGTACATCCTTGAGATAAATTCGGCATTTATGCAAAGTTTCCTTAAAGCATTCTTGAGATATTGTGCTCACAGTAAGGGCCCGGATGGACGGATGCACATATGCACGGCTGGACAACCTGAAAACATAACGCCTTTAGCCCTGGCTAATGCCGGTGCGGAGTCATAACAATTCATGTTTGTGGGCTAGACAAACAATCCACACCATGCAAGAAAATAAAAAGGTTTTATTTCTAGGAAATTAATCACATTTTCCAGTCCACATAAAAAATATTCACCAACCATCAGTTCAGTAAGAAAAACCATTTTGGCTTAGTAAGGTTTTGCAGCTCATTTTAAGGTGGATTTATCATGATGTGATGAACACAGCAGAGGAACAAAATTTCCTCTCCTTATCTAAAAAAAAACTAATGAAAACATTTTAGCCATTATTTGAAGAATTAACAAACCTGAAATAAAACCAAAGCCTAAATGCATTACTTGGAATCAAGCCATGTTTTTTAATGCAATGTTTCAAGCAAAAAAAAAAAAAAAGAAAAATTCAAACTACCGCCATGGCCTGGCAAGCTGCCCAGGGTGTACTCTGCCCTCGCCCGGAATCAGCTGAGATGAGCGCCAGCCTCCCTGCGACCGTAATTAGTATGAAGCGGTTCAGATTCAAATGAATGCATAAATTTCTAACTAATCCTTTGAGCAAAATAAAAGGCAAGCCTTCCAAACTCTCCTGTTACACACGATCATATGTATATTTTCATTATCTGGTGGTTTCATTTGCATTTTTAAAGTTGGGGTCTGCCAAAAATCCATTCGACAGTTTGCATTAGAATGTTTAAAAAAAACTCTCACGAGAGTGAAAAAATTGCGAGGATAGGAAGTGAATCACCCAGTTCACATCAGGCAAGTTAATGGCAAAAAAAACAGTATACAGATATTAAACTAACAAATCAGATATAAACTAGTGAACTTCTAAATAAAACAAAAACTAGACACAAACCATACACACTTCCATTTACAAACATATTTGAAAGAAAAGAATACAGAGCCATGCAAAACGCATTGCGATCACGTGACTTTACGATACTTTTCGCATTAAAGTGTTGCCCCCTGTGATGATGTTTTATTCCCTACATGAAAAAAAGGTTCATGAAGCAGTATGTTTTAATAGAAACAGAAATAAACTATGCATACAAGCTTTAATTAAGTTTGGGCTTAATTTCCTTTTAAAACAGGATTTATCATTTTTTGTTTGTTAGAAGAAACTATAGGGCATGTGTTGTAAACACGAACAATTCAAGAAGGCAAAAAGCAGTCAGCATGTAGATCATATTGAATTTCTGGGTTAGTAGGCTGAAAAAAAGTTCAATTTCTCAACACACACAACACATGGTGCCCATTAAGACAAATGAGACAAACATGAGGAACTGAATGTTCAGCAAGCTCATATTGGCATGACAATCAGGTGTCCACAAACTTTTGACTCTAAAGTATATAACTATATTAAAAATGTACCACATCTGTCTGCAATGTAAATTTAATTCTAGTTAACACAGACCGTTCCCGTTGTCGTACCTGTACTATTTGCCAGGGCATGTCCAGAATGCTCCGTGCTGTCCTGCGGAGGAAGTTCCCGAGCCCTGTGGTTGGTCCGTCTCTGATCACCCCGCCTCCAGTTGGCTGAGCCTCTCCGTCAAGCATGCGCCGTCTCTTCCTGCGCTCTTTCCTCTGCCGGATCTGCAGCTCCCATTTCTTCTTATGGTAGCGCAGCCACACTAGCCTCTCCTCCTACATTACAGAATTATAAATATAGCAGGAGAGGGGGTATCTAGGGTTTATGGAGTGATCTGGGTAGAAAATCGGGTTAAAATATACAGTATATTATTATGTGCATGTTTTTATGGTTGAAATGCCACTTTGTGCTGAGCTCCTTTTATGATGCACTACCTTTGTTGTACCCATAGGTGGCGGAGGACCCAGTATCTCTCTCCAGGACTGTGTGAGGTCCAGTTCCTGAGACTCTGTCTGGCTATCCTCACCCTGAGACGCTCGCTTCCTCTTAGTGCTGATGAGGATGGCGGGCTGTAGGGGGCGCTGTGGAGTCCTGAAATCCTCCATATCAGGAGTCTCGCACGGCTCCGCCTGATTAACCACCTGAAAGAGAGATATATATAGAGAGAGAGAGAGAGAGAAAGAGAGAGAGAGAAAGGAGAGAGATTATGCATACAGAGGGTAAAAATCTAGCTGTCTGCATGTGTGTGACGCTGCACACCTGTCTCTTTCCTTCACTGGTAAACATCTCGCTGATTTTCTTCTGTTTGTAGATGTCGTTCTTTTCCAGAAGCTTCTTATGCAGCCAGTCTGGATGGCGTACTCGCGGCACTGGGTTTTTCACCTGATCAAAGACAAAAATAGAACCCTAAGTAGTATGGGATATTAAAGAACCATGTAAAGATTTCTTGTTTAGAAACGCTGGAAAAAAAACCCCAAACACACACCATCAAACGCCGTTAAATGGTATTAGACCAATACTGTAGTTATTATTTTGGCGCTCATACAGCAAGAAGAATTTACACTTGCATGCAAGTAGTGTGTCTCCACTAGGAGGCGCTGTGGCACGAAACACGCAGGAATTTACTGCTTATACATGCACATACTACACCTTTAAGCTGTGAGTGTACAATGATTTCACCTGCTGTAGTGCAGCTGGAATGGTGATGATCTTCTGTATGGTGCTCCCCAATCTCTCAATGTAGTAACTCCAGTCCAAGATCTAAAACACAAACATCGATGTACTTTAACTCTTTAATCATGAATCAATTCTAGCAAACAACAATCAATGTATTACAGTTAAACTCAGTCAGACAACATGCAGACATACTGATCTGATGTCCATGTCATGGAGGCTGGGCATCTTCAGCCATTTGCGCAGGAAGTGCTTCTTGATGCTTACTTCAGCCTGGAATATGGCCAGAGGAATCGCCCTTTAAAAAGAAGAGGAAGACTTTAAGAGGTGCTGTATGTTTATCCATGCATTCATTCATTTCCTGAGCCGCTTAATCCTAATTAGGGTCGCGGGGTCAACCGACTCTGGGCGGGGGGATGGGATACACATTGGACAGCTTGCCAGGCCATCGCAGGGCCAACACACACCACCAGATCTCACTCACTCAAAAACCTAGGGGTGATTTAAACTGTAAATTAGCCTACCGTGCATGCTTTTGGTCTGTGGGAGGAAACCGGAATACCCAAAGGAAACCCACGCAAGCACAGGGAGAACACGCAAACTTCCACACAGAAACACCTGAGTCCGGGAAATCGATCCCAGGCCTTCTTGCTGTAAGGCAGACGTGCTAACCACTGCAGTTCGGTTACAATTTCCCTTTACTAGAACTGAGAGACTCGAACCTATTCTAGCGTGACTGACCCCCCTGAACACACAGTGAGCTCCATGAAAACATGCATCGCCAAGGTCGGAGTGGGAGAACGTAAGCACTGACCTCAACCCCACTGAACACGTTCGGGATGAACTAGAACTGCCCCCAGTGCCAACTGCCCCCAGTGCCCCCGCCTGACATCAGTGCCTGACCATAATAATGCTCTTGTGGAAGAATGATCACAAATCCCCACAGTCCACACTCCAAAATCTTTCCCAAAGGAGACAGAGAGGAACGAAACCTGGAGTCCAACCATCAACAAACACATAATGGTTATAGTCAAGTGTCCATAAACTTTACATACAATATATAGCTATGTGAGCAACTCATCCTGACACACAACGCACAATTATTATGTAAGCACTTCTGTATGAAGAGCATCCTAATCTCACTCTTCCTCACCTCTCAGTAACAGGAGAGCCCTCAGGTTTGCGAGAAATGACGTAGCGACAGCTTAGGCCAGCGTCCTTCACCATCTGATCTCCGAGGAACTCTGCCAGACGTTTGGCTGTGCTGATGGAAGTGGACTTCTGCTCACCGTAGTCCTCCAGCTTCCGGGACATGGAGCGATTTTCCGAAATCAACTCGAAGAGCTCTGCGTCCGGCATATTAGCCGCCTGGAGAGCATGAGACACACAGGTCAGTCGAGGACTGTAAACGTAAAGTGTCTGTAGTATTACTATTAAAGCTGCTTTGTTCTAGAAAATGAATTAGCACCATCGGACCAATCAGATTAAAGAACTTGGCAGTGCTGTGGTATATGTGTTATCTATTATACGTTAATGATGCACACTGTGGTTGTGTCGTGAGATCCCACGCTACCTTGCTGTAGAGCACATCCAGCCAGTAGTCGGCTACTTTGGCCACCGAGGCGTAGACTTCCTCCAGAGTAGTGCCTTTGAGGAAAGCCTCGAACACGGACGACTGGAAGATCTTAATGAGCTGGAGTTCTCCTCGTCTCTTTACCTCGAAACCCTTTAACTCAGCCAGAGAGCCGTCCTCGTTAAACACGGCGTATCTGACAACACACAAGGACACAAGAATGAAATCTTGAAAAAGGAGGTCCAGGAAGCCGTAATGAGTGACGGCGTTTTTGTGAAAAAGCACAACTGCAACAGCAAAGAACATGAGATACGAATTTTCGATCAAAAGAAAAAAACAAACAAACAAACAAACAAAAAAAAAAAATCGCAGAACTGGTCCTGCGGTGAACAAACGGAACGTGAACGTGCCACAGGAGCGAACAGTAACTCAACTCTTGTGAGTCAGAGGGTCATGTGACCACATACATGTGGGCAAACCCGATCACAGAGCGAACGGTGTCAAACTTTTCATGAGCACAACCCGTGAAAAAGTGAGTGTCAGGATCGCCTTGTGGTCTTGCGGTCCACGAGTGATGCTCTGCCCCTCTTGAAGTGTGAATGGTATTCAAAAATACCTTGTCTGGCTCACTGCCATAGTCTTTAAAGCATTTCAAGGGTCTCGGATACTGAATTTCAAATGTGCATGCACACGTTGTTGCTGTCAGCGTGACATCACGTGGCATACTGGCTCACGATGGTGACTGCTCGTTCCTGCTGCATGCGCATGGCCGTGAAACGCCCAGCAACACGGAATTGACAGTTCTGGTCTGTTTTGGACTCCTCATATCTCACCTCTTCTTCAGCTTCTTGCCCTCCTCTTTAGAAGCAGGCAGGATCATAGCCAGGTACGGTCCGTCTACCTCAAAGAAGATGCTGTTCTCCGCCCTCGTCTCGTACGTGAGCGACGCCGGGTCCACCAGCTCCTGGTACTGCTCATTGGTAAAGCCTTCCTGTTTACAGCAAATATTAACACCAAGTTACAGATATACTTCAAATGGAAGTAAAATTCAAATAGAGGTAATTCATGATGAAGGGACTGAACCTGCCTTGACCATGATGTTCAGCATGGCGCCAGGGTAGCTTATGGTTACTTTAGGCTTCTTCTCGCTGCTGGATTTGAGGACGAAGTTTTCAGGGAAGGAGTTAGGCAGGACACACCAGATACCGTCAGTGTCCAGCTCTAAAGGTCTCCTACACCGACAAACACACAAACGTTTAGTTACAGAAGCATGAGTGGAGCTCTAGAGTCCGGATTTAACTCTGTACATGGGAAGCTCACCCGATCTGTTCGATCAGCTCTCTGGCCTGTGTGATGATGTTGGCTCCTGTGTGACACACAATGCCAGCCATTTCCATGGAATACCATCGCGCTCTACAGACCCAGCATACGCCATTCAGGACAGTGCAACAACAAAAATATTACATTAATGTTCACAAACAAACCTCATCCCCTTATGGCTCGAGATTTATTTACTACAGCAAAGTTTAACATGATGTAAGATGCTGGTTAAGACCAATCGGAGATGCATCTGCTGTATTAATGAAATAAAAAAACAACTATAGTAAGACTGAAGAGAAGATCTGTGCACCCTTTTCTCATGACGTAACCGTAGAAGGAGTTGAGGATGCATTTATGTGCGAGCTGCAGAGACTCGTAAAGGATCTCCATATTTTTACAGCGCTTCACTTCCGCTGCGTCGCCGCTCTCCTGAGCCGCGGACAGCTTCTTCTTCCACACCTGATGAAAGAGAGAAATTTATCGGTTGATATCATCAGACTTCAGCAGTATAAACCGAGTACTTTACAATATACCAAGTACAAACCATCCAAAAGAATATGTACCGCCTCCTTCCCTTCATCACCTGCTGTGGCACAGTGTGCACTGGCATGTTGAACTAATAGCCAGCATTATCACAGGGGGAGCAGTGGGACTTGAAAGTGATTAGCCACTGTAGCTAAGTGTTCTGAAAACCTTTTAGCAACAGTGGAGCCGGATTAGCCACATTAGGTTTTGTTACTGGGATGCACAGTGGTGAAGTGGTTAACACCAGGGTACCCCGGTTTCTTCCCACAGTGAGCGACACCTTTCAATTTTTCTGAAAAATTGGTATTTTCAGTGTTTTTGTTTATATGCCAAACATTTACCACACTATACTTGTCGGAATTATTTTTTTGGTTCTCACTGCCTACAATAGCATTGTTCAATACACACACATACACATATATGTGTGTGT
>JAQMYF010000025.1:32327986-32345318 GCA_030014195.1 Neosilurus mollespiculum
CAGAGTCGGCTGAGATGGGCACCAGCCTCCCCGCGACCCTAATTAGGAATAAGCGGTTCAGAAAATGAATGAATGAACTGTCAACAGCTGGCAGCAGTTATTTACGGTGCCCTTCAGCCCTCCAGCTGTGACCACTGCTTGACCTCTCAGCATGCTGTGGCAGCGGCCATTTTGGCTGGAAGCATGTGCTCTGCTGTCACTCTTTTTCCCAGTTTTTAACAGAACGTGGTCCAAAGGCCTGGTAAGTAGTAATCATTTATGTGGTAATTTAACTTATTTTGCTTAAGTAAATGTCTCATGTTTGTTTAATCAAATCAAAAGTAAAAAAGCATTTCATTTATAAATTATTTGCCAAAATTCCTTTTCAAAATTCTAAGATACCTTTTCAAATGTCTGTCCATTACGTCAACAACCGTTTTTGGATAATTTTTATGGCTTTTATGAAAAATTTTAAAAACTGAAGTTTAGTAAATACTTTCTCCTTGTATTAATGTCCTTATACAATTGAAAAATGTGAAAACTACAGCTATTTTGTAAATAATACACCGAAGTGCAGGCCTAAATGTATATGTCTGTCCATTATGTCAACACAAATTTGCAAATTGCCTTCTGACTGATATTCAGGCATCTGTTATGTCAAAAATATACTACTCCTCACATATTTTGTGAGAAATTTGGATCATACTTATGAATGTTTATTAGTTAGAAAAGTAGAGTTTTTAACAGTATGCCTATTTTTTGTTTAATATGCCAACAAAAATGGCTTGGAGGGCAAAATTTATTAAAAAAACATTGTATTTTTAAAAAAACTTTGACACAATGATACATGCATACTCTTAATCCAATTTTTCATTTTCATTAAAAAATAGCTTTTTCTTGTAAAACCAAGTTAGTTTAGTTTAACAAAAAAGACAAACATTTGATAATGCTAATAAGTGGATTTATTTTTACTTTTAAAAGTACCAAAAATGTAAAAAAAAAAAAAGTTTTTGACAAATAAAGGTACTTTATATTACCGAATATGTTTGAAGTTGGTTTTTCATGTATATAATTGGTTTTTCCAGGTAACTGAAGCAGCTTAGTCACCATGTCTGACTCAGAAGATGCCATTCCTCTTGCACTATTGGATAAGAAAGAGAAGCGTTGAGAACAGTGGCGAACCAGTCAAAAACGAAAGAGAGATGTGGAGAACACTGAACTAAATGAAGCTAAACTGGCCAAAAAGAGGCTTGCAGAATCTGATCGTGTGAAAAAATGGATTGAACAAAAGAAACCTGAGGACCCAGATGACTTCAGAGAGAAGATGAGACTTGTGAAACAGAAATACTGGACCATACAAGCGGAGGTGGGTTCAACAGAAAGATGCCACAGCCAAGCAAGTAAAACGAGCTGAAGTCGGCATGAAAGAGGACAAAAAGGGAACAGAGCATTATGAAATTAAAGATGAGGAGGATGCCATTAACCTCTGAAACTTCATCCTCACCTACTGCATCAAACAACACCAGCTCAGTCACTCGAGGAAGCAGAAAAAAGGAACAAATGTGCGAAGAGTCCTGTGTCTATCAAGAGCCCCACTCAAAAAGCAAAAGTTTTGGCCAGTGTTAATTTACCTTGAGCTCCTGCCTAAGAGCAGTACAGTATATTTTAAAGAAGAGAAGAAAACTGCATGCTTTCACATAGGTTGCATAAGAGGCATATGCCCAGAACTGAAAAGGGAGGAGCGTACATTCCGTGGCAAAAAAATTAATGTCTGTGAAGTGTCATCAGATCAAATATCATAAATAATAATGTACTTGTCTTCTAGTATAAAGAAACTGTTTTATGCATGTTTAGATCATTTTGATTGAATATGAACACGGTTTACAGCTCCTATTCCTGTAAACCTGGCTGGAGTAAAATGTGAAACCTTTCGTATTTGTCCTGAATTTACACTTTGGACGATTGTTTTGGTTTATAAAATGTATATATTTCTGAAATGTACAGAACAACAGATTTCATTTGATATTACACTTGTGTCTACTGTAATATTCATTTTTTAATTCCTCAAGTGCCAAATTTTGGGGCGTTCACCATGCTTTCACTCTGATGTGATAACCTGCTCATTCAGTACATTCAGATCATCAATTGACTTCATTTAATTGCCACATTAATGTTGCTGAGCCTCGACCGGACCAACTGGAGCAACAATGCCATGGAGATTACATGCTGTGATCAAGACTAAATGCACTCCATGAAAATATTAGAGCGTTCGACTATTTATTCATTTATTTATTTATTTGGCCGGGCGGCTTGTGTGTGTGTGTGTGTGTGTGTGTGTGTGTGTGTGTGTGTGTGTGTATATATATACATATACCTGTAGTCAGCTGGGATTAGCTCCAACTTCTCCTACAACACTGACGGATAAGAAGTATAGATTGTGGATGGTTACTAAAACTGAGCTGTCATGTTTGACCCCTAACCCTCAACCCCAAACAAAAAAAAGCATTGTTACATTTTTGTGTAAGGTTTGTACTTTATTTTTCTATTCCTAGTTGTAATTATTATTATAATTATAATTTTTTTTGTGGTTTATCACACAGGTACATCTCTGGTGCAGGACATGAAGGCTTACCTGGAAGGGGCGGGGCTGGAATTCTGTGACATCATCCTGCTGTTGGACGGTCATCCTCGGCCAGCGCATAAAGCCATCCTGGCAGCCCGCTCCAGGTAAACCTTTATTACTCAGACCACAGACACTCGACTTTGGGGGGAAAAATCAGTGAATAATGACATTATTTTAAACCTCAAACCTGCTGAATTCTTAACTGTCTTAAAAGTCTTCTGTAATAAGTGTTTGCACTTCATTTGTCCTGCCAGCTACTTTGAAGCAATGTTCCGATCTTTTATGCCCGAGGACGGACAGGTGAACATCTCTATAGGGGAAATGGTGCCGAGCAAACAGGCCTTCGAGTCCATGCTGCGCTACATTTATTACGGAGATGTCAACATGCCTCCAGAGGACTCGCTGTATCCTTTTTAAACACATGTATATTATTTCTGATGAAAGATGTGCGTTAATTCCGCCATATGATGATGTACAGCTGTAACCGGGTGAGAATCTGTAGTAGAAATACAGCTGATCTAATTTAAAACGTAACAGCTGTACGAATTATAAAATTAACTTACTATTTCAATTTGTGTACCAGGATTATTTATTTATTTGTTTGTTTGTTTTTTGCAAGTGGCTTAGGCAGAATATTGCATAAACCGTCAGTGGGATACCTTCATGCAGTGAATTGATAGCGACACCATATTTGGGTTTCTTAAAGAGTAGCGGTATCGGTCATCCTTACAGCATAATTTGTGCATAATGAAATAAGTGATACTGAGCTTATTTGAACATAAATGACCATAAAAAGCACTATACTGGGTAATTTTATCCTGTGGAATACTAGCATCGGCTGAACCAATGAGGAGCAACCATTTCCTCCTGGAAGTGACATGAACTCGTTGGGGCAGATTGTTCAGCGCAAGTTAACAAGCAGTGAGCCACATTTTAGGTGATAAAACTCCCCACATACTAAAGGCTCTTACCTTATACTGGTTCCTTTTGGCGAGGCGCTGCTTCCGTCCATTATCATCCTTTGACTTTTTATGAAGGAATTCCGTAGGAACAGCGTCCGATTTTAGACGTAAACGCTTTAGCTTCGTGCCAAATAGTTCTGCCTGGAGGTCAGGTTGGGTTGAAGTGGTCTTCGCCGACTACTGAATTGCGTCCGAAAGGAAACGTTTTCAGAGCGCGGCCTGTGCCGATGTTGCATCGTTTTCCGTGATTTCTGCGCGTGTTGTTCGTGCAGCCATATGCTTTGCACCCTGTCGTTTTCCTGGCGACGCACAGCTCAGCACTGACCGATAATGTGTTATCTTAGACTTGTGTCTGCTGCACGCAGCCCAGCCAATAGGACAAAACAACGAGTTTGCGGCAATACCAGGGCTGGAACAGTAAACGAAGAAGGCAGCATGTCGCTGTGCATGCCTAGTAGTAATAGTAGCAGCATGGCAGCACTCACGCGTACTTGAAGAAGTAAGAACTAACATTGCTTGACGGAACCGTTGATGTTTTATTTGATCGCGTTAAAGAGCTTGTAATACAAGTTCACCACAGGTACCCTTTAAAGCAGAAGTGCTACACTTGAGTAGGGTGTGAGGTCATATTAGATGTGTAAAGAAACCTGAAATAGATTAGTAAATACAGGTGAATATTTAAAGATAATAATAATAATTTTGCTTATTATAAAAGTAATTATTGTGTTTATTGTTATATTGTTATGTTTTTGCCAGTTTTGTTTTATTTTCTTTGTTTGTAAGTAACTCATGCAAAACAAATGAACACATTTTGATAAATTTCTCTGGAGGTGTAGAGTAGACAGTAGAGAAGATTTTGGTGGTGATCCAGATCATATTCAGGATCCAGGATTTTTTTAAAAGATTCTTTTACATTGTGAGATTGGACATGAAGTGTGGTATTACATCAGACCCAGCAGGGGTTGCTCTGTGATTTTTTACATTTTTTTTTTAAGGCTTGGTGGAGTGTTGCGCTCTTTTAGTTTGGAGAGTTTGTGTGGTATAAACACTAAGAAATATTGTTACAGAAAAACAACGAGCACTCGTAGAGCGCAAACCACCACCAAGCCCAGTAATCCCTCATATGACCCAAATTGTCAAGAGTCGTCCAATCTCACAAATCTTATAGAATCACTTAAAAAAAGTCCTACTCGAACCCAGGACGTGCTAACCACTACTCCACCATGCCACCCGGCAACTTTTTCCCTACAACACACCTGGAACAGTCTAACACATCATACATACATGAATGAAGTTTATTGTTGATTTACTTTTTTTTGGTTATATTTTATCCTGTTGGTTAACGTACCAGAGATCTCGCCTGTCATTCATCCTTAAACCGCGTACAGGTACTTGTTTGCAGCTCCGTATTATTACGGCTTTTCGAACAACAGGCTACAGGCTTACTGTAAGCAGAACCTGGAGATGAATGTTACCGTAGAGAACGTCCTGCAGGTACGACTCACTGGATCGCTTTCCAAATGTCAATGATAAACAACTTGCTAAAAATAATAGAGAAAGGCTCCCGAGTGGCACATCGACAAGGCGTGTGACTATCAACCTGGATATCGCAAGTTCGGATCCGGGTTGATACCGCAGCCATCCGCGACCGGGACTCCCCGGCCGAGCTAATTGGCCGAGCTCTCGCGGGAAGGAGGAATGGCATACACTCACTTCCCTGTCACTCACAGCGATCACCAGCCAATCCATGGGCATCTGTGAGCCCAGAGGCGGGTGGCAGCATCGCATGTCACGGAGGAGGAATGTGTATGCTCACGCCCCTCCCTGGTTGGTCGTGGTCCTTTGTGATAGGGAGGCAACACATGGGTGGGAAAAACAAAAAAACAACAATAATATTTATATATATATATATATATATATATATATAGTGAGAGAGATTGGAAATTCTTCTGCACAGACATTTAAAGTATGATGTTTTGTTCTTGAATTAATTAATTATCTCCTTTTTTTTAATGCTTAGATACTTGAGGCAGCGGATAAGACCCAGGCTCTGGATATGAAGAAGCACTGCCTGCACATCATAGTGCACCAGTTTATTAAGGTGGGTGTACTGCTGAGCGGCGCACTGCGGCTGTGCTGGTTACCTGACCATGGCTAAAACCTTCTTCCCCACACCGCCGTTCCTTCCAATCAGTACACACTCCGAATGTCGCGATCTGCATCTAAAAATCAGATTACCGTGCTGGTTAGCACTCCATTGATCAGTACGCTACCAAGCATCTGCATGAAGCATGAAAGTGCCAAAACTTTAGCGTGTTTTAAGTATGTTTAGTTTTTTTAATTCATTTGCTAGTTTTTTTTTTCGCCTCGTGTTGTTGTGTTCTCTCTCTCTCTCTCTCTCTTTTTAATTTTAATTTAAAATTTTTTTTTTTTACTGTGGGTTTATTTGTTTTTTTGCTCTGCTCTCCTTCCCCTAAAGGTGTCCAAGCTCCCCAACCTGCGATCGCTCAGCCAGCCGCTGCTGTTGGACATCATAGAGTCTCTGGCATCACACATATCAGATAAACAGTGTGCCGAGATGAGCTCCGATATATAGGCATGTCTGTCTCCTGGTCTCGTCTCGTCTCGTCTCTTCTCACCTGTTTATTTATTCATCTCATGCGGTGTATCTGCTATGTCTCCCCTCCCCTTTCTCTACGCTTGTTCTTCCTACAGCCTGCTTCACTTTCCTCTAACAACTCAATCTGTGGACAGTTCTGTGCATGGTTAACTTCCTGACAGATATACTAACACATTTATTTATTTGGTAATATCCTCACTGGTTAAAGTATCTCTGAACCATTCACCGTAATCCGTTAAAGATAATTAGCCGTATATAACAGAGGAATAAGAGGAATAGAACGCTTGTGGGCATGTTGTTAAAAGGAAAATAATATTTAACATGGACTTGTTAACCACCGACTACACCATCACGCCCAAAATCAGTGCCTGAGCTCACCAATGCTCTTCTCGCTGAATGGACAAACGCTCACAGACACGCCCCAGTATGCAGTCAACAGCCTTCCCAGGAGACTGGAACACCCATGGTGTATGACCCATCATCACAAAACGAGTCACATATGTAAGTAGAGGGCACTAAAGTGAGGTTTTAATGCATTTATTCATACTCATTTACCAAACCGCTTAATCCTACTAGGGTTTTTCTCAGCCCACACCGCGCAAAGTGTCACCGGACCATCGCAGGGCAACAAGTACACAAACAACCATTCAGACTCACACCTAGGGTCAATTTGAAACAGCAAGTTAGCCTAATGTGCATGTCTTTGGACTGTGGGAGGAAACCAGAGTACCCAGAGGAAACCCACGCAAGCACAGGGAGAACATGCACACTCCACACAGAAACGCCCCGAGCCCGGGAATCGAACCCAGGACCATCTTGCTGTGACAAACTTTTGGGCATATAGTGTAAGGTAAGGTCTGCTGGACTTTTACACCCGAGCCTACTGGTTCATCAGAGTTTCTGTAGCGTGAAGCGAATTAGGAGTTCAGCTCCTCCTGGATGGGATGCTAGTCCATTGCAGGTTACTTTCCCAGTATTTTACTGGTACCCATTTATACTGCTGAGTGGACAGAGGCACACTTGTGGTTAAGAACTTGCCCAGGAGTCTTAGCACGGTGGGGGTCTAACGGGGATTCGAACCTACAACCTCTCGATGATGAACCCAGCACCCTAGCTACTACACCACCGGCCCCACCCATGTAGTGTAACGTCCATGTTTTATTCATACAGTTTGTATATAACTATTTCAAGCACCAGTAAATTTTCATTGGCTAATGATTTGCATATTGGGCATGATTGGTCCAAAGCATTGGATCCTGTTTTCTGACATCACATCTCAAAGTTTTAGTCTGAAAATACCACATTACACAGTTATCAGGTATGTTTTTAAGTTCAGAGGTACTTTAAAGTGATTTTTCTCAAATGTAAAACAAAGTGTATATTACTGTAATAACAGTTATGTAAACAATTCTAACCAACACCAGTTCAGTATTGTTAACCTCTGTGTGCCGTTATTATTATTAATCCTGTTTCCTGCCTTAAATCTCCTAATGTTTTCTACACTGCACTGTAAATATTATATACTGAGATTTATTTATTCCTAAACTGTCTCGTTTGTTTTGTTTTTTTACTTCTTTTATTGTTTAAATCGTTCTGCTTGCAGTAAAATGACTTTAACCGAAATAAATATGTACAGCTTCGCAATTCTGGTACTGTATAATTTCGAGATGAATTGTCAAGACCTTAAATGGACTTCCTGTATCTGTATTACTTCTCCCTTAATAAAATTTCAAATGTTTGATGTGTTCATCTATTCACTTTTTTAAAATATGAGTCATGCATTTATGAATCATTCCCAAGTCATTTTAATAATCAGTCATTGATTCCCAAGAGCACCATCACACTTCGACGAAGACCAGGAAGACCGCGCTGACTCCTGATGAGCGGAGTGGGGGCGTGGTCAAAATGGCCAACAATGTCTAGTTTTTTCAAATTCATGTTACATCCATGACAGGTTCACAGTGCATCTAACGTTTCCATGGATTTCTTACCACGCATACGACGTCCAGTACGTTCTTCTTACATTCTTACAACCAACAATCAGATCACACCATTCACTCACCATTTTCTCACTGTGTCCATCTGGTCCTTATAAATCCTGTGCCGCATGCTGCACTTTTTCATTCATTCTGCAAGTTTTCGTGGGTCCACAAGTCCACACTATGCTTTTACTACATCAATTAAGTCCCTATTAGGTTTTGGTTGCATCATTACCACATCAATGTCGAGATCAACTACGTCCTCTGTGTTTATGGATATCATACCACATCCTTATCGGCTTCTACTACATCCCTTCTGTGTTGGACAAGTTCTCACTGCATCCAGGTAATGTTTTTAAGGATAAAGTGGGAATGTGGTTAAAGCAGCCTTCACTGGCACAGCGTATGGACAATTATTGGCACTCGCAGTTCCTGTATGTTGGTGTTTGCGCCATTCTTTGAAAATTTTTGTCCATGCATATAAATTTTCAGCATATAACAGCGAGCAGCCCGTGCACAGAAAGAAAGCTCGGTATGTGCTATGGGAATGTCTTGTTCGTCCAAAGTAAGATTGCGGCTAATTGCTGGTACGGCTTCATTTGTCCATCCCAAGTGAGGTAATTTCAGCACTGGACTCCTCATCCACACTCCTGAGCTTCTTGGGCTTCCCTGCTGGTACCTTTGAGGATGTGGAGGCAGTTTAGACATTGGATGAACTGCGAGAGACGTTCATGTGAAAAGTTGGCACTGGGAGCCCTGGATCTTGAGGCTTCTTGGGATGCTGCGACTTCTTTAGGTGAAGGTGTGGATGGTGGAGATGGAGCCTTGCAGGTTTGTCTGAGGTATGGTTGTTTCTTCTGGGTGCGTCTGCTTCTCCAGGAACTTTTTGGCCATCTTCAGGACTCGCTCAGGTTGTTCAGTCCATGGTCGACTGTTTTATACCTGTGTTTAAACGTGATGTGATTGGGTTAAATTCGGAGATCATACATTAAAACATTCATTAATATACATTAATATTGAGCATTTGCTCTGGTTTGTTTATAATAAATGATCAAACCGATTTGATTTATGATTGAAAGATGGTCATCATTTAGACAAAGTAACAACAACAACACAACACTGTTACAACTGCAGGAACCATCTGAATTCCTAGTCTGTTTTTATATATATATATATATATATATTTTTTTTTCTTCCTTTTTTTTAATAGGTGTGTGACATATATCCAAATTAGAAAAGTTCTGGGGGGGAGAAAACTTCTGCCAGACATTGTAAATCTGATAACAGACTGTAAACAGACTGTAAATCTATCAGACTTGGAATTCAGATGGTTCCTGCAGTTGTAACAGTGTTGTTGTTGTTCCTTTGTCTAAATGATGACCATCTTTCTACCCCTGACTCTCTGCTGATTCTTGGATGGAAGGAACGAAACAAAAGACGGAATGACAGGGAAGTTTTGGACAGACACACAAAGAGGCTTATTGATGGTGTGAGTCTGCGTTCTTAAACACCACTGCCAGCAAGTGCAACTGGACCTAAGGGGCATTCAGGCCACCCAAAGCCTCGGGGCTTCAACACTGGCACAGGAAAACAACGACTTCCTATAATTCATCACTTAATTTTTTCTTAGTGTTATTAATGCTTAATAAACATCGCCACATTAATAATACTATTTAACATTACTATTACATAAAATTATATAATGACAAGAACAAACCTATGAAAAAATAATGTGGAAAAGCTCACACATGGTATCGCATGTAAAAGTTCAAAAACAAAAAGGTTTACTTCCTGTGTAGACAATATGTAGCCTGCTATTTTTAATTCATTTCATCCATTGGTGGATTTTCTTTGTATTGATAATAATAACATGTGCATAACCTAACTTTGATAATTTACCTGTGTGTCAGCGAAGTTCACAAGTTCTCTTACCTTTATTTTTTTGGTTGTACACTCCTGGGCAAAAAAACTGAGCCAACATTGAAATTACATATTTGTAGATATAGCGGCAAAAGTATGTATCAGCCAAGAATCTATAATTACCAATTAATGGTGATGGTTTGTCTGAACACCAGCTAATTTATATCAAATAGTTAGTTTTATAACTAATAAACGCCCCAGCCCTCACCGCCAAGGCCACTAAAGCTTGGCTGGACAAGAACGGCATCAAGCTCCTGTTCTGGTCGGGACAGAGTCCAGATTTGAACCCGATAGAGAACATCTGGGCATAAATCCAACATCAATTAGTTGGACGAAAGTTTAGTAACACCACTGAACTTTGGGCGTCTGTCAAGTACGAGTGGACGAATTTGGACATTTCCAGATGCAAGAAACTTTCAGCGAGTCGAACCAAGAGACTTGAATGTTTGTGAAAATCTAAAGGGAAAGCAATTCCATATTGAATATTTAATAGAATTCTCATAATTATTCAATATATTTATCTGTTATTGTTAATAATTACTAAAATTTTGGAAAATACAGACATGGCTCATTTTTTTCACCCAGGAGTGTATAGAGATCTTTATATGTTTTTTATATTCATGCATATGATTTGCCGTGACTGATATTCTTGATAATTGTAAAAATAGAACCAGTCTGATACTAGACATGAAACATGCGACCGATATTCTTTATGTGTATAAGAAACAGTGGTCAAATTTTCAAAGCTGTCATCAACTGTCAACATGTGTTTTTTGTAGTGTGAAAATTAAAATAAATAAATAAATAAAATAAAAAATACAATATTATTTTACTGGTTCATTGTTGCTAAAGTTTTATGGATGTAATGTTTTCACTGTATAGACATGAATAATTAAAATTTTAAATTAAAATGAATCAGGACTGAAAAATTTCAGTCTTGAGTCGTTATCCTGCAACAGGGCTTCCGAGAGTTACTGCACATTTTTGAAAGAATTACTTTTGCACTGTTTCTGGAGCTTTATAACCAAGAAAGGAAAGCAGATAGGTCCGTTTTGACCTCAGAAATAAAAGATTCAAGAAAAATTGGGATAGTACAAGGCATTTAATGCCTCTGTTGACAATAGAATGCTGTATCTGCTGCCTTAAACTCAAGAGAAAACACATTTTGCAAAAAAATATTTAAAAATACTGTAAAATATAAAGGGTCATATCTCACCAACTATTGCACAGAATGACCTGAAATTTTGCACCTGTGCATTACTCAGATAGTACTACGTCTTTTCATTTTTTAAAAAATTTTCTGAGATGGTGACCCTGGAAAATTGGCTCATTCTGGTTGATTTGGCATGGAATGACCCTGATAGTGAAATACATAAAAACATTGCAAAAAGTAACTACAGTGTATCAAACTACCTACAGAAATAAATCTAAATCCTCAAAAACAAACATATAGATGAACAAACAAACATTCATCCTTTTGCCGAATGGACACCCTGAACAGATGTCAGACCATTGCAAGGCCAGCACACACACTCACTCTCACACCTAGGGGCAATATGGAACAGCCAATTAGCCTAATGTGCATGTCTTTTGACTGTGGGAGGAAACCCGGGTACCCAGAGGAAACCCACACAAGCACGAGGATCTTAAATATAATGGCTCCGGCATGGATCCCATTTCTTTTACATTCGAAATATTTTCTTTTTCATCACAAAGACAGCAGATGTCCAATCATTCACTCACTCATTTACCATTATTAGGGTTGCGGGGAGGCTGAAGCCTATCTCAGCCGACACTGGGCATGAATTTTTTTTCTCTTTTTCCCCAAACCACGCTCAAAATCTTGGAAAACGCCTCAGACAAGGTAAAAACTATACAGAAGGTGATTCCGGGTTAGATGGTGTGATTGTGATTGAGAGATCAGTTTGGTTCTGTTTGAAATAGTGATATTTTCTGAGGATTTTTGAAACTGCAGGGCTGCTGTTCTATAAACAGTTGTTCAGAATTTAGTCCATGTTAAATATACATGTATGTGTAAAAGGCTGGTCATCTAGGGTGTATTGTATAGCTTCAGTCACTTTACCTACATTTAGCTTTAAAAGCTTTGGGGCTTTGACAGTCTCTATTAAAATAAAAACAGCTACGAAACAACAAAGAATGAAAAAAACAGGAACCTTTTTTATCCGGGCTAATAGCCCATAAGAAACGGATCTTTTTGTCTAGGATTGTTGAAGTGGCTAGGAGTTGACCTTCTCCTTGGAATGACATTAGTCCATCGCAGGTTTCCTTCCCAGTATTTTTACTGGAACCCATTTATACTGCTGATTGGACAGAGACAGACTTGTGGTTAAGACCTTGCCCAGGGGTCTTAGCACGGTGGGGGTCTAGCAGGGATTTCGAACCCATGACCTCTTGATCATGACCCCAGCACCCTAACCACTACACCACCGAACATGACCCTAATAGGATCAGAAAATGAATGAATGAATATATTATGTTCACATCAGGAGATGTTGCTACAATTCCTTATTATAACACCTGGCTAGTTTTGAGAACATTCTCTGTCAGCCTGGAGAGGATGCATTGATTTGACTTTCAATTTACATTGACATCATTTTATAACACCTATCTACTTATAGCTCAAATACATTTTGTGTGTAGTATCTTTATTTGGTTAGTCTGAAGGCCCAATTTGCCTATAGCTCCAATATAGACTCGTTCTGGGTTCATTCTTCCGTCTCTTTGTTCTGTTTGTGCCTTCATTCTTGACCCGCTCATGTTTCGCCCTGCGGAGGCTCCTTGCGCTTCAGCCGGATTAAAATCTAGACCTATCTTATTTCAGCCTTTAAAAAGCCCTTATTGTCCTCTACGATGATATTCATCACTTCAGCTGAACAGAACGGCTCTTGTGGTAGGCCATGCTTAAGGATTACTACATGCTCAGCTTATTAAAACAGCTGATGATGAGGAGTCGGGCGGGGCTAGGTTGGGCTGGGCCTGTAGCTCTGTGGGTGCTGGGGAGGGACAGATTAAAGGAGCATCAGTGTGAGATAGAGACTTTATGAGATGTACAGAGCGAGGAAGGACCAGGTCTGACGATGGTGCTTCTAACCACTAAGATTGTACAGAGAGCATCGCTCTTTGTGGCTTTCGGCGGCCTGGTCACAACGTTCGTCACCACATTTTTGCCGCTGTGGAAGACGATGAACTCGGAGCTGAATGAGATGGAGAACTGGTACGAAGGTTTGTGGCATACATGCATCTTCACTGAGGAAGTGGGTCTCCACTGCAAAGCCTTCGAGTCTCTCCTCGCCCTGCCTCCAGTCACACTCACCTCCAGGATTCTCATGTGTATATCCATCGTGACGGGGTTCCTTGGGGTGTTGGCGGCGTTTTTTGGACTCGATGGCGTTGAGATCGGAGCTGGCCGGGACAGGTTAAAGCGGGGGCTCTTGATCCTTGGTGGTGTGCTGATCTGGGTGTCAGGGATTACGACTCTGGCACCGGTTTCACTGATCGCATACGTGATGGTAGTGGAGTTTTGGGATGGGGGTCTACCTGATGTGATGCCACGCTGGGAGTACGGGGAGGCCATGTTCTCCGCATGGTTCTCGGGATTTCTCCTGGTCATTGGAGGGTCTTTCATTTTTGTTGCAGTGTGCATGAGGGACCATGAAGACAAGGAGCAAAGAGAAATCTTCTCGCCTGCACAGGAACTTCAACCAAGGACTCAGTACTACTTAAAGACAGTGGTCTTATAGATTTTTTTTTCCATTTTTCATGATAAAGCATGACAGCACTGTGATTGGATGATAAACACACAAACATATTGCCTGGTTTGTTAGTAGTACATGTTGTGATCCATACTTACTGCTGCTCAATAAACCTAAAAGAAAAGATCATTCAAGAGACTGTTTCATTTGGAAGACGTATCATTTTGATGGCGTTATATGGTTGTTTATTCACTTACGTAATTTACTACAACTATTCATACTCACACTCACACATAGGGGCAATTTGGAACAGCCAATTAACCCAAAGTGCATGTCTTTTGACTGTGGAAGGAAACAGGAGTACCCAGAGAAAACCTAAGCAAGCATGTAGTGAACATTTAAACTCCACACATAAACGCCCTCACTGAGCCCAGGACCTTCTTGCCGCGAGGTGGACATGCTACTCACTACGCCACTGTGCCGCTCCTTGTCGTCAGTAAGTTCAACAAGTTCAACATGGTCTCGCACTTTCTGCTTGCACGACTCACAGAATGAAAATTTTAGTAAGATAAAAGTTAGGTTGGTTGGTTGGTTTTCGGCTCAGTGTTTATTTAATTTGTTATTCATTTTTGGAGGCAGTGCTCAGATCGTCAGAGAGTAGGTCTACAAATTATTATAGAATATTGACCTGATATTAGTTTTAATTTTAATATCGACCTAGTTTTAATTACTTGTGATAATTTTACCTATATTTCTCAGCACTAGTCTTACAGAAACGGCGGCACACTGGAGTAGTGGTTAGCATGTCTGCCTCACAACAAGAAGGTCCTGGGTTCGAGTCCTCGCCTCAGCAAGGGTGTTTCTCTGGGTACTTCAGTTTCCTCCTGCAGTCTAAAAGAAATTAGGCTAATTGACTGTTCCAAATTGCCCCTCGGTGTGACTATGAATGGAAATTATTGTGTATGTGTGCGTACTGCGATGGTCAAGCTGTTCTGGGGTGTACCCCACTTTTGCCAGAGTTGGCTGAAATTTTTTTTTTTTTTTTTTTTTTTTACCAAAATGATGCATTTTTTGTCCCATTTTAAAACTTTTTGGGTCCCTTTAAAGCGGAGGGTGCCCTTTAGTCAGCTGGGTGCATTAGGGATCATTTTGTGGTGACGGGTCATAAATACACTGGTTACAATGATGTCCAAATAAAAGAAATCTTATTGGATTAAATCAAATGAGAAACTTCAATCCATCATGTTCTGCAGGGTTAAAAGAGTAAAGAAACACTCATCAGATGAGGCAAATACTTTAATGGTCAGTTTGGACAAAAATTAAAAAAAAAAAAAAAAGAAGAAGAATGGGAGAAATACAGTGGAGTGAATGAGAGCACAGCCTGATACTGATATCTTTTTCTTCTTCTTTTTTTTTTTTTTTGGACGGACATGCTAGCTTTTAAAAAGCCTACAATGTGTATATGGGACTGAAAGTCAGGTGACTGAGTTTCGAGACGTCTAGTGTTCGGGGTGACTGAGGACAACTGAAGTACAGGTGTGCATTTGCTTTACAATTCGCCCGTAATCGCAGCATTGCTCAAAAAGTAGGACGCTTGGTAGGGTGAAAGCAGAGTATTGAAGCAGCTGGACAGGTGTGTGTAACTGTAGCTGGTTCTAAGTGTGTTGAGTCCATTAATGGAAAAAGAAACCGCAATGCCACACATCTAACTATTCAGCCCAGGTGAAGTTTGGAGGGCTTTGAGGTTCACCTTTTATTAGCTATTGGCAGCCTTTACCGAAATCTATCTATCTATCTATCTATCTATATGATTATTTTTCCATTAACAGCATGCTCCTAAAGTCATTTATTCCTTGAATGCTATCGTAATTTGCCGAACTTTACTACTTTTATTTATATCATAGCAGAGCTCCCAAGGCAGCCACATCAGGGGAAGGCTGGAGCTCATCTCCACCGACACCAGGGCAAGATGGGATACACCATAAACAGCTCACTCGTCCATCACAGGGCCAACACACAATTATTTTATACAAATGGTGCCTTAATCTCGGTATTATTCTTCGTGTATTACGTTATCTTGTAATTATGATAGATAGCATGGAAAAGTAGTTCCTCCCCTCCTTCTGTTCTATCATCTCCAGAAATGCAGAATTAAACTCTTTTCTCCCAGAATCAACAATTACACACAATTAAACCCGTGTTTATGTAGCACATCTGCAGTAAAAGCCATCAAGCCATTACTATACAAACAATAATGTATAATATAATAAACTCATTACAACAATAAACTGCGGAGTTACTGATTTTTTCTTACAAGCACAACACTACTGTAAGACTTCAACAATAATAATAATCTATGTATAATAATAGACAGTATAACAAGCATTAATCTGTTCTTCTAAAGCTCGATTAACCGACCCAGCATCCGCCAATCAGCATATGTGCTCTGTGTCGATAAGCATGAATTATTTTCACTTATTGAGCAGCTTCACATGAGCAGTCAGCTGGAGAAAGCGCTTCATCGCAGGGCACCAACATTAACACTCAGCCCGGCTGCTGAACCTGATGCATTATTCAACAGAGCACTTCTCTCGTTTACTATTTGTTTATTGCCCTTATGGCTTGCCATGCTGGCGTGATCGTAATGTAGCATTATGGGCCATCGCGTGATTGAACTGAAGTAATTGGCAGCCGTCGAGATGAAATTTGTTCGTCCTTCTGTCCTTGAAGTTGAAATGATGTGTTCCTCATGGTCATGTGTGGGATCATCATGTGTAGTTCTGAGAAAGATCACTAGAGGGCCACCACACACACACACACACACACACACACACACACACACACACACAAAACCATTCACCCCATATTTTATTTATTGCTGATTAGTTTTCTGTAGCAGCAGCTCAGACACCAACAAGGAGGAACAGAGCAACAATGAATCAATATTTATATAAGTTTAGCTGATTTTGATTATGTATTTCTATGAATGCATACTGTATGTATAAGCTGGTAAAGTCTCTGAACAGTGTACTGAATGATGGGAGCACTTTACTCCCAAAAAGATTCCCTTAGTTGGCGTTTTGAGGTTTGAGCTATTGTTATGTGTATTTAATTGGGTTGAGATTAGGTGAGTATGAAGGCAGTGGCATAATGGTTGACATAATTCTCATCCTCAGCAAACCCTTCTATGAGCCCTTTTTCCCTGTGTTGGGGGGCGGAGTCATCCTGGGATAGACCACACCCATCAGGATAGTAATATTTCATTATGGGATGAAGATGTGCAGTCAGAAGCTCTTAATTTGTTTCCTGGCTGCACATATAATTGTGCAGATAATGTCTCTTAAGATTTTAATCACCCCCCCTTTATCACTCTCTCTCTCTCTCTCTCTCTCTCTAGCTCTGCCCACCTCTCTCTCTTTCTCTCTCCCTCTTTTGCTCTCCCCACCTTTCTCCCTTTCTCTCTCTCTCTCTCTCTCTTTCTCTCTCTCTCTCTCTCTCTCTCTCTCTCTGTCTCTCTCTCTCTCTCTACCTCTCTC
>JAQMYF010000025.1:32363049-32375204 GCA_030014195.1 Neosilurus mollespiculum
GTAATTTTATGAAATAATTTGTATTAAAGGGACAATCAAACCATGATCTCATTGATCTCAAACTATGACAGAAAAACAAATATGTGCTCCTATAGCATCGCAGGGACACTTTCGTTTTTTTAGACCCTCTGCTAATCCATGGTTAATGGAAGAAAGTATTAAAATTATTATTTTTAATGACAGTTCATCAATATTAATTACACTTTATATAAAGCATTTAATTCCTGTTATTATTTTTCACAAAGTTGTAACGTAGCGTATTTGGCCAGAGTGCAAAACTTCCTTCAGTTTGATTTAAGCCTGTTACTTTGCATTTACTGGTCTTTGTGACATATTATTTAAGCTTTTTTTTTAGTGAGCACTATTCATTCAACTCAATTCTATTACATAATACAAAAAAATTTGAAGGTATTTAATATGTTTCAGCTCACTGCTTTTACCATCTGTATTTCAGAGCAACTATTAGTGCTATGAATTTACTTCTCTCAGCATTGAAGTTTTGTCACTAGTTTGTTATTGACCGTGTTCACCTGTACTGTGTTAGCTCACTGATTAGTTTTATCTACCTTGTCTCTTTGCCAAGACTTTTTTTTTTTGGGGGGGGGGGGATTTCCCCCTATTTTCTCCCTAATTTGGTCGTATCCAATTCCCACCCTTCAAAATTTTGCCTTCCTATCACACAACCATCACCAACCAGGGAGGGTAATAAGCATGAACGTGCCCCCTCCATGACATGACATGCTGCCACCCGCCTCTTTTCAAACTGCTGCGCATGCGTATTTGGGGGTGGCCTAACACACTCGGAGGGAAGGCGCTATCCGCCCCCTCGTACGAATGAGCTCCCAGACGACCATGATTGGCTGGTGATCACTGTGAGTGACAGAGAAGTGAGCGTATGCCATCCCTCCCTTCTTCCCGTGAGAACTCAGCCAATTAGCTCCCATGGACTCCCGGCCACGGATGGCTGTGGCATCAACCTGGATTCGAACTTACGATCTCCAGGTTGATAGTCGCGCACCTTGTCTATGGTCCACTTGGGAGCCCCTTCGCCAAGACTTATTGCGTTATATTCTGTGTGTATTCTGTGTGCTTTAACTGTCAGTAGCTCACTATATGTAGGTACCATGCCATGACTTGCTTTGAAAGTAACATTAAGATCTTGAAATGCGCCCATTACCTGACCAGACGCTAATGAAGTTGACGCATTGACATAATTATACAACACTAGCATGGCGCGCAGCAAACTAGCATTTAAGACACACTGCATTTTATGCAAATGGTTGGCACGCATTATATCACCTGGCTCTGACCTTCCATCATTTTTCTCATTTTTGAATAAAGAAGCAGAAGCCCTGACCCTTGCTTAGAACATTGACAATGACATTTCATGCATGATCTGATTTTTTTTTTTTTTTTACATTCTTACCAAAGTCTGAACAAACCAAAAAACAGCATGCAGCCATGACATCCACCAAACATTTTATTTTTTTTATATGCAGTTTGTGTGTTTGTTAGTAGGATAATGCAAAAAGCTATTTGCGGATTTTCTTGAAATTTCTATCAGAGGCGGGGCTTTTGATAAGGAAGACTCCATTAGATTCTGGAGATGATCTGGATCATATTCTACATCCTGGAACTTTTTGAAGGATCTTTTAAGATTGTGACATATGATGATTTTCGATATATGGATTCACATGCACCTGGTCTTGGTATTGGTTTGCGCTCACTGAGTGCTCTTGCAACACAAAGTGTTCTCTCTGCGTATTCAGAATACCAGGACTGACTTATTCGATTGTGGTAGTCTAAATTTAAATATCTGCAGTCTGATTAACAACAGAGATATATCAGCCCTGGGTGTGCTGTATTTGTATGCACCACTGACACCTCCACCACAGGGGGAGAGCAAGTGTCATTAATAATTCTGCTGTAGCCGCAGTGTATTGTGCATTTTTGAGTGTAAAGAGCTATATAGAGACATATGAGCCAAAATCTCCTGCTATCAAATAACACTGTGTACCAGCATTGTTCATCCTGCTTTTATCACACTGTGACTGATTTTTTCATCAGTGACAACTTTTTTTTTATCTCAGGCTTTACCCCAGACGTATTTTGGCTGTCATAATTATTATTAACTAATATCTAAACATATCTAATGAAACCTGGGATTAACCCACACGAAAGCCATAGATTAGTGTAAATATATTCTATTAACTTGAGGAGATATTAGAGATATTTCAGACAAAAGACTCTGCTGTCAGAAAAATTAAAACAGGATGGCCTACTTTATAAAATGTGAACATACTCTAGTGACATAAAAAAAAAAAAAAAAAATGCAAAAAGTATTCCAAAATGGAGTCATGACTCCTAGGGGCATTTTGAAACAGACAATTAGCCGACTGTGCATGTTTTTGGGCTTTGGGAGGAAACCGGAGTACCCAGAGGAAACCCACGCAAGCACGGGGAGAACATGCAAATTCTACACAGAAACGTCCCGAGCCCGGGAATTGATTTATTTACAGTCAGTAAAGGATATAATAGTGTTTAGGTTTAAAAATACAACAATACATAAAATAATAAAAAATAATGCACCGAAGTTGAGGCGAATGAGATGGAACGTCAAGGCCGCTGAGTGTGAGGTGGATATTTTTTTTAGTATTTACTACATGTACACATAAGAAAAGCAAACTAAATGAGGATTTTTCGAGTTTATTTTACATACTTTAACTATGAAAGAGGCAGGTGAGCTCCGCCCACTCCACGATCAGAGCATATGAGTAGCGTAACGGTGTCTTTTTGAACTTGCTCGAAGTTTTAGTACATACTACATATAAACATAAGAGAGCTGCACTCTCACTAATGATGTGTTTTTAGACTCATTCCAAGTTTAGGTGTTTAGTACACGGAAACACACAAAAAAAACTTAAGCAGGATTTATTGGTGTTTCTTTTCTTTTTTCATTTTTAATGCCTGACAAGTGACTGTGAGTGTTTGTTGGCCATTTTATTTCAAGCATTATCCACTCGAAATAATGTTCATTACCCCCTAGATAGTGAACCAATCAGATTGTGCCATTCCCATGTAATATGCACTAAGAGTAAGTTAAGATAGAATAAAGGAAAAACCAAATTTTTCTGTGCCATGCTCTTAACGAACTAGGAATTAAAAATGTCCGAGCAGTCCAGTAAGATATAATGTACAGTGAGCTAAGCCTTGGCGGAGTTTGTTTCACGATAATGACCAGCTTACTGTATTATCCACCGTAATACAGTATATGGCTACCTATAAAAAATATTCATTAGAAAGTAATTATGAAGGGCATGGTGGCATAGTGGTCAGCACATCTGCCTAACAGTAAGAAGGTCCTAGGTTCAAGTCCCGGGGTTGTGTGCCTCTGTGCAGTTTTCAGCTTTTCCCCGTGCTTGCGTGGGTTTCCTTCCATAGTCCAAAGACATGCACATTACGCTAATTGGCTGTTCCAAATTGCCCCTAGGTGTGAGTGTGTATCGTTGTTTGTATGTAAAAAAAATGATGTTATTCTTTTTGCTAATGACATGCTTCCAAGCAAATGTGTGCTATAAATAACTAACAGTCTGCTGACTACCTTAAGTGACCAATCAGAGTCGAGTATTCAAATGAGTCCTGTAATAAACTACGATATACAGTATTACAGTGAAAGGTTATATCATCCCATGACTTTTTATATATGCTTGAACTTTTTAACCATGTTGCTTTTTTGTTCTCAGGTTATGTGCAGTGGCTGAGCTGTGATATGGCTGAATGGGCCAAGCAGGCCCAGAATTCCCTGCTGCAGCACTGTGTCCACCTCCACCTCCGCTCCCTGTGGCCCACTGTAGACATCTGATCCTGTTTGGCCCCTCACGCCCTCCCTGGGCTTCCCAATTACTAGGCCTCCTGGCTTCACTGCGGGCCCACCATGGGAGGATGCCTCTCCAAACCCAAACCAGGTAACACACACACACACACACACACACACACACAAACACGTACTCCTCTACGTCCCCATCTATCCACACCCTTAAATCCTGTAATAATTGCCACTTGTTTCTCCGCCTATATATAGGTCAGGCTAACCTGCCCCCAGTACCCTCCCCACTCCGACCCCTGTGTGGCGTGGCTTTCTTTCGGTGCAGCAGGAATTTTAATGCTCACAATTGCTCTCTGTGTTTCATAGGGATTAGACAGAAATATGAGCGGCAAGTGTTTGAATGTTGCACAATGTATCGTTGTCCTGTTTTTTTACATCCTGAGTTGCTGATATACAGCTGCCTTTTTTTGAACTGGGAGAATGTAGGTGTGGAACTTTTACAAGGCAGAGAGATCAAATAGAGTGTCCTTACTCTGCGTCATCTTCATGCTTTTTATCATGCCAAGAAACAGTCCGATATTTCAGCATACAAAAACCTTTCCAGTTCTGCTAGTTCTCACTTCGATCAGGAGAGATGTGTCCTTAAAGGAGCCACGCCGTAATCTTATAACACCAGTCTCGGACACCTATTAAAAGAGATATCTATCGGGAGCTCTGCATTTAGGCAGTACCTAATTCTGTATTAACCTGCGATAGACTTGCACCCCATCCAGGAGGAGTTGAACTCCTAGTCGCTCCGCGCACTAGAAACTAGGATAAACTCTGACCTAATGGGTCAGTAGGCTCGGTGTGTAAAAAGCCCAACAGACTTTACCTACCTTACTACCTCCCTACCTTACCTAAATCTATATATCATTTCTATAGATGACAGTAAGTCACACTTTTTATTTTTATTTATTTATTTTTTTAACAGAAAATACTCAATCATTACCTAATTATACTACAGTGATGCTGAGCTCTCGAATCTGACTGGTCAAAAGGTGGTGATTTTAGAGAGAGAGAGAGAGAGAGAGAGAGAGAGAGAGAGAGAGAGAGAGCAGCTTTAGCTTTACTGCTTAGTAAAACAATAATAATTATTTACAGAAGGTCTATCCGTACTGTACTGCACTTCTGTACATTTATCCTGCTATAGCTCTATGGTTACTTCCTCTGTACCTCAGTGAAGGTTTGATATCATTCATTCATTCATTCATTCATTCATTCATTCATTCATTTATTTATTTATTTTTGACCCCACACATTTCCAGAAAACTACAGAATTCCATACTCTGTATAGCGTGTCCTGAAGAGCCAGGTCTCGTTTAGTTGCCACAGTGTCACTAATTATTAAGCATTCTTTCTTCTCCACCGCCGACTCGGTCGTCTCTTATGATTTTCCATTGACTTTAATTAAGCTTCGCTCAGCAGGAGAGAATTCCCTCAGAGATTAAAACGTAAGACCTGGGTTCTCAGCACATTTTTCCAGCCGGTGAGAGAGAAAGCAGGTTCCGTTCTGGCTGCGGTGGAACCACGTTACACAATCATTTTTCACGTTATGGGAAAACATGTAAAGGATAAAACATCACGAAGGCATGATGCTATAGGAATATAATCAGTGTTCTTGAGCATTTGATGTAATGCTTTTATACCAAAGGAAATTTACAGTGCTGCAGGTGATTCGTTTGATATTTACGAAAGAAATAATCGCTGATCCTGAGTTTTCATTGGGGCACGATGTTCGCAATCTCCACGATTTGAGAATGTCGTGATGAGCGTGGGGGGGGTCGTGGGATCGAATCATGATGATCTCGAGGGAACTTGGTGGATTCATGATGACCTCGAGGGATATGTCGCACTAATCGTGCCGCCATTATTACAACGTAGTACGTTTTGAATCGTAGTACAGCGCAGTAGAGCTTAACAGAGCATCACAGATCTTGATGCACCATCATAGTGGATCTTGGAAACACGATTCCTTCAAGTTTCCTCACCGGAATGCGCCCTGCCTCCTTTTTCATGCCCCAAGCGTGCGCATAAATCGTGGAGCTCTACGCTTTATTGAATTGCGGATATTGCGGACATCATGCCCCAGTGTAAACCCAGGGTTACTTCATTAACAGCGATAAACAGTCATTATTACTCTATGTGGTGTGCACTGATGTCCTTTCTGTATTTGTAATGCCTTGGCAGTTGAGGTCAAAGTTGAGCTCACTCTCCTGGAGAAGGAAAAGGAAGTGGACCTGATGTCTCCGAACGGTAAGGCTAGCCCGTTCTCAGAGTGTCGTCCCAACGGTTCTCTTGGTCACTGCTCAGATGACGACATGTCGGTTCTCCGTCCCTCGTACAAACCCCGAGACTACATCGAGGCCACAGTGTGCCATGTCAAAGACCTGGAGAATGGACAGTAAGACGCACATTCTTTTTACACCCTGTGTGCTTCCAGTCTTGTGTGAAAATGGTATGTTCTGTAAGAGACGTGGGTGTATACGAGTATATGGCTGGAGTGTGATAAAATTGGTGTTTGATGTAAACATTTCTGTGTATCAGTGTATGAACATGATGGCGTTATGTTCCCTCTAGGAAAAATAGCATTTCAAGGGGATACACCCGGGATGTTTAAGCATCATATTTGAATCTCTAGTACATTTTTAATACAAATCCTTATATTAAATAAAAGAACTGGGAAAATTTTGGAGGTCATAGGTTTGTTTTTCTCCAATAACTACTTATTGAAATGTATTTTTTGCAGGATTTCAAGTTATTTTAAAACTAATCTCTAAATTAATTTGTGATTTCAGAGACGGGTTGATTTTTCTAATATTGTGTATAATGTCAAGAATTTTTGGTGAAACATAAGTCAAAGAAAATGGTGATACGTTTGGTTAAATTGTTATAAAATTAAAAACTGAGAGTTTTTTAATTTGCCTTTTACTGTTGCATATTGCCCTGCGATGGCCTGGCGAGGTGTCCAGGGTGTACTCGGCCCTTGCCCAGAATTAACTGAGATGGGCACCAGCCTCCCTGCGACCCTATTTTGGATTAAGCGGTTCAGAAAATTAACATGGACATGATCTGTTGCATATTTTGCGGCACGGTGATGTAATGGTTAGCACGTCTGCCTCACAACAAGAAGGTCTGGAGTTTACATGTTCTCACCATGCCTGCTTGGGCTTCCTCCAGGTACTCCGGTTTCCTCACACAGTCTAAAGACACCCATGACAGGCTAACTGGCTGTTCAAAATTGCCCCTAGTTGTGAATGTCAGTGTGAATGGTTGTGTGTGTTGGCCCTGTGATGGTTGTGTGTGTTGGCCCTGTGAAATCTAAATGTAATGTATAAATTTATGTACAGAGGTGGCATAGTGGTGTAGTAGTTAGCATGTCTGTCTTACAGTAAGAAGGTCCTGGGTTCTAGTCCCAGGCTCAGTAAGGACATTCCTGTGTGGAGTTTACATGTTGTCCTCATGCTACCTACCCCTACGGCTGAGATAGGCTCCAGTCTCCACGTGATCCTAATAGGAAAAAGTGATTCAGCAAATGAAAGAATGAATCACTTACTCACTCATTTGCCAAACCGCTTAATCCTACTGAGGATGCAAGGAGGCTGGAGCCTATCTCAGCTGACACTGGGTGTAGGTAGGGTATTCCCTGAACTGCTCACCAGACCATCGCAGGGCAGACACATACAAACCATTCACACTCACACCAAGGGGCAATTTGTAACCGCCAATTAGGCTAATGTGCATGTTTTTGGACGGTGGGAGGAAACTGAACTACCCACAGGAAACCCACGCAAGCATGGGGAAAACATGAAAAATCTATGCAGATACATCCGAGACCGGTACTCAAACCCAGGAGCCTCTTGTTGTGAGGCGGTTGTGCTAACCACTACACCACCGTGGCTCCCATGAGTAAATCAGTGGCTGCATATGTATTCACTCCTATTGCTGTGAGTCCTCTAAATTAGTGTTAGTGTGATTGGTTGCCATCAGAAGTCATACAATTAGTTGTAAGGAGCCAAAATCATTCATCCAAGTCGATGACAAGGTTTTTCAGTAAGTTTAAATCCAGGTTGATGTACGAAGCCATCCATGGCTATGGGCTTGTGTAAGTTGATTGACTGAGCTCTCAAGGGAGGGAGGGAAAGCATATGGCTTGAATCTCTGTCACTGCCTGAGATCACCAACCAATCATGGGCATCTGTGAGCTCATAGCACTTTTCCTCCGGCTCAAAGTGTCATGCTGACCCTGGGAATACATGTGCTGCAGTTCCGAAAGATGCAGGCGGCTAGCATCACATGTCTCAGAGGGAGTCTGTGCTTGCATTTGCTCCTCTCTGGTTGGTGTAGGTGGTGGTGGTGGTGATGGCTTGTGACAGGAAGGCATAATTGACAGGTGGGAATTGGCCCCCAAAAAATGTTTATATATATATATATATATATATATATATATATATATATATCGTATCGTATCATATATCATATATAGTCATCAAAAAGTTAGTGACCAGGTAAGGCCAATACAAGAATGCAAAAAAAAGTTCACTTGAGAACAAGAAAATATGAAAAATTCTTTGCCCATGGTAATTACCCAGTTGTTACAGATGTAATGGACAGAGACTAGTTTAAAAAAGTTTCTCTGTTGGTGTGTGTGTGTGTGTGTGTGTGTGTGTGTGTGTGTGTGTGTGTGTGTGCGATGGATCTTGCAGGATGCGAGAGGTGGACTTGGGGCCAGGCAGAGCTCTGCTCATTAAAGAACTTGGGGAATTTTCTGCTATGGGGCACAAATGCCCACACTACGGGGCACCACTGGTTAAGGGTGAGGAGGTTGTTCTATAGTTTTTTTTTGGCACTTGTGCAGAACGAGCTCTGAACAGTAAATCCAGACTATACAGAGAATGTTAATGTTTAATATTTGGGTTGTAAATCACTTTAGTGACAATTGAAATCTAATAGTGGTTAATAGGGCTGAACGTTTACTGTATCCTGTGGCAGGTGTTTTATCTAAAGGACACGTCCGGTGTCCGTGGCACGGAGCCTGTTTCAACATTGCAACCGGAGATATTGAGGACTTCCCAGGTCTGGACAGCCTTCCCACTTTTCAGGTGATGCTTCAAGTTTATCTGTTAGTAACAGGTTGATGCTCATATACCATTTTTTTGCTATATTAATTTCTACTTAAAGGAAATACGTTGCCTAAAACACAGAAAACAACAACATAAAAAATTCACACAATTTACCATAAAGCTGCTTTTACATGGGCAGCAGGAACAAGTTGCACCCTGAGCAAGTTGTGCCTACTTTCCTACGTGTTTACATAGAGGGTCAACATGCAGGTGGCTGCTAACCACTGGAGAAGAACCACCGATCTACCCCAAAAACCTGTCAAATGAGCTAATAACCCTGACGAGCGCTACTATGCACATGTAAACGCTCATCCTTTTTACCGATTGTGTTCCGATAGCAAGTTGCATTTTCTGGAACAACTTGCCCCACCTCGAAAACTGGAGCGAGTTGCACCCATCAGTGTCAAGTCATTCATCCACCTCACTTGCATATCATTTGCCAAACCACATAATCCCATCTCAGCCAACACTGGATGAAGGTGCAGTACACTCTGAACAGCTTGCCAGGCCATCACAGCTCTCAAGTTGTTCCAGAACAAACTGTTTTTATACAGGCAGTTGTTCTGGTGAACTTGTTCCGGGTGCAAGTTGTTTCAGGTGTAAAAACAGCCTGAGATTTGCCAAACCACGTGAGAAACAACTGAACACACTGACAGTTCACTGACCTTTAACTTCTCTTTGAGACAGGTCAGAGTTGAAAAGGAGAAGGTGATCATACGAGCAAACAAACAGGTAAAACCCTCTTTTTCTCAGATGTACCAGTTGTAAGTGTGTGAAGCAGAGGTGTAAGAAGCATCGCTTGTTTTTTTAAATGTGTGATATGACAGGCTCTACAGACACAGAGGAGGACAAAGGCCATGGCCAAGTGCTCTGCTGTCATCAACTCCAGTACAAGTTTTAGTCACGTTCTTATCATTGGATCAGGTTGGAACCATATGCACCTTCTCAAATTAAAACAATACCTTAGCTGCAACACATCATTGTATCAAACTTATTTGGTGTACATTTGTCAAGAATATATATGATATATTGGTCAAGAATATATAGACTTAATTAATTATGTACAGATCAGGGATTTTTTCCTTCTTTTTATACAGATCAGGGGTCTGTAAAGTCTTTAAAAACACTTGTTTAACTAAACACTGAACTTCAAAAGTTTAAAGGACAAGAAGAATCACAGATGTGGTTCCAGCATGGGTTTTACCCAGTAAGGGGATTTTTTCAACAGAGAACATCAGCCAAGAACCAGTATTTCAGCCCTTCTGTGCAAAACTGGGGTGTTGCCCAACTGGAAGCATTTGATCAACTAAGAGTTTTGACGAGTAGTTTCAGAGTCCATACACTGGGCTTTGACAAGCAGGGGGCTTCTGTCCAACCATGAGCTTCTGTCCAAAATAAGTCTACACCCAGCAAGAGCCTCTGCCTGAACAGGGACTTCTGTCCAGTCAAGGGCCTCTTAGCATGAGGCTATGCCTCATTAGAGATTTATGCTCAAACCGCAGCTTCTGCTCACTGTGTGTCTTCACCCAGCAGAAAGCCTTTACCCAATCAAGACTATCTGATCAACAGAACCCACTGATCCAACTTGAGGCTTCTGTTCAAGAGAAGACTTCAACAAACAGCAGGATTGTCCCCACCAAGGGTCTAGCTGGAGCTTGTTGTCCAACCGCAAACCTGTGCTCAAAATGGGTCTTTGCCCAAATAGTGACTTCTGGAGTATTAAGTGATTTGCCAGCACAGCACTTCTGCCATCCCAAAGGCTTCAGACTAACAGAGCATTGCCCAGAAGGAAGCTTCTGCAAAATTAGAGCTTTGTCCAGCAGGGAATTTGGGTCCAACATGGAGCTGTCAGTGGTCATTGCCCTGCAGAAGATTTCTGCTAAAAACAGGGCATTATCAGGAAAGTTTGGTCCAACATGAAGATTCCCTTCAGGGGGCATTGCGCAGCAGGAGATGTCTGCCAAAAGTAGGGCTTTTGCCAAGCAGAAAATTTGGATCCAACATGAAAATTTCAGGGGGCATTGCCCAGCAGGAGGTTTTTGCCAAAGGTAGGGCTTTGCCAAGCAGGAACATTGGGTCCAACATGAAAATTTTAGGGGGCATTGCCCTGCAGGAGATTTCTGCCAAAAGTAGGGCTTTGCCAAGCAGGAAATTTGGGACCGACATGGAGCTTTGCCAGGAAGGATGCTTGCTTCTGTCAAGTTTAATGATTTGCCTAACAAGAGGCTTCTGTTTAACATAATTAGACATAATTTCATTTGAGATTTAAAAACACATGATTGTGTATCTACTCTTGACTAGTATTAATTATGGTCTGGACCAGTGTGTCACTTGCAGTCTATCTCATGTTTCCCCTACTCACTGCTATTAAATGTTTGCTCTTAGGTCCTGCTGCACTGGTGTGTGCAGAGACGCTGAGACAGGAAGGCTTTACTAACCGCATTGTGATGTGCACTATGGACAAACACCCTCCATACGACAGGCCTAAACTGAGTAAGGTTTGTACAGAGTCACCCCAACACACAGTGCAGAGGAGGAGAGCTGAGTTCCGTTCAGAGTCTGATTGACCCAGATAAACCCAAATGTTTGTTCCAAATGATCTTACCACAAGTCTTTACTCTTATTATAACCTTCTTTTAGATGTGAATGCTTTCTTTACAATCCAGTTCCCATGTAAAATAGGTTGGATTTAATTTACACCATTTTCAAGTTTTTTCCTTCCAATTAGTAGTTAATCCCCAGTGATATCTCTAGAGATGTTGATACCCTCAGGATATTTTATAAAGACATCCTATTGTTTTGGTACATATTTTGTTTTAGATTTTTATTGTATGTCTTCTTTATTTTCATGTCCATCTCTGTGATTTTTGTCTGTACAGTCACTGGAAAGCACAGCTGAACAGCTACAGCTGCGATCGACTGATTTCTTTCAGAGCCACGACATCGAACTGCTGCTGGAAAAAGAGGTGTGGTTTCAATCACTGCTTCTAAACTTCAAAAACTGTATGTATAAGTAACAATGTCAGTTTTTATTTGATATTCTCTCATAAAAAATCTGTAAACAAGGAATTTTAATATTGAGTAATGAACTTTAGCTAAATGTCCTGTTACCGCCAGTGGAAAAAAGATCTCAAAGAAGCTTTACTTGCTTTGTAGTACACAAGCTA
>JAQMYF010000025.1:32408346-32420122 GCA_030014195.1 Neosilurus mollespiculum
TATATATATACACACACACATAAATTGCACCAGACTACAAGCGTACAAGTGTACAAGCGTGGTGTTTCAACATTTCACAGATGAAATCACATGACATCTTGCAACAGCTGTCACGGTGCCCCCTTTAATGTTTTGCTGTGATAGGATACCCAAACTGAGCATATACACTGGACCCAGGCTAACTTAGTCACACCCTTAATAATTCTTTTAACTTGTTTGCTCCCTTATAACAGAACATCAGTCTTGGACTGGTATTAGCATGGGATGATCCCGAGTTCTGATACTGCCATCATATTTAAAAATAAAACGGTGGAATGAGACATCTGTAAAAACAACGAGCTCCAAAATCAGCAGGGAAAGGGGACTAAAACTGACATGTAAGGACACAAGGATTAATACTAGACTGAATTAGCCAATGCCTGCGTTTACACTGGGGCCACGATGTACGTGATCTCCACGATTCAAAAAAGCTTAGCGCTCCATGATTTAAGACCACGAATGGACCACGTGAAAGACCACGGTTGGGGTATAAAAAGGAGGCAGGGGGCATCCAAGAGATGGAACTTGAAGGAATCGTGTTTCCAAGTTCATCAAGATCCCTTACGAAGGTGCATCAAGGTCTGTTACGCTCTGGTAAGGTCTGTTACACTTTACTACGATTCCCACGTTATATCACAATTGGTGTCAATCGTAAGAGATCGTAATAATCAAGGCAACATTTTTGACAGTTAAAAATTGTCACAATTATCACGAATCCACCAAATTCCCTCATGATCATCACGATTCCTTCCCACAACCCCCCCCACACACTCATCAGGATTCTCTCAAATCGTAGAGATCGGGGACATCGTGACCTCATTGTAAAGTGGGACATTTTAGGCTAATTCACGTGAATGAAACAAATTCATAAATTAAAATGTGATTATTATGACTATTCACTACACAAATCCAGATCAAAATGCTGATTGTTTTCACATATGTGCTTCCTACTAGATGAGAGAAAAAACAAAACAATCGGCATCCTAACCAGGTTTCAGTTGAATGTGTTGTGTTATAAGCCACCAATAGGGCTCCCGAGTGGTGCATCGACAAGGTGCACGCAAGTTCGAATCCGGGTTGATGCCACAGCCATCCGTGACCAGGAGTCCATGGGAGCTAATTGGCCGAGTTCTCACGGGAGGGAAGGATGGCATACGCTCACTTCCCTGTCACTCACAGCGATCACCAGCCAATCATGGGTGTCTGTGAGCTCATTCGTACGAGGGGGCGGATAGTGCTTTCCCTCCGAGTGTGTTAGGCCGCCCTAAATACACATGCGCAACAGTTCATAAAGATGCGGGTGGCAGCATTGCATGTCATGGAGGGGGCATGTATTTGCTTACGCCCCTCCCTGGTCGGTGGTGGTTGTGTGATAGAGAAGGCAAAAAGTTAATGGGTGGGAATTGGATACGACTAAAATTAGGGAAGAAAAATGGGGGAAAATCCAAAAAAAAAAAAAAAAAAAAAAAGCCACCGATAAGGGGACGCCATAGGATAATTCAACACATGTTAGCTACAAGAACACTAGTACAAGTACACTAGTGGCAATGGCGAAATGCAAATGAAGAAATATACTACACAGGAACCGAAACACAAAAAAAAGACTATAATGAGATTTTTATAGTTCATAGTTTATTATTATCTTTTAAATCAGATCGGATGCATGGGCGGCACGGTGGTATATCGGTTAGCACATCCACTGAGGTCAAGTCCTGGGCTCAGCAAGGGCATTTCTGCATGGGTTTTTTCTACTTGCATGTTTTTTTTTCCCGGGTACTCCGGTTTCCTCCCATGGTCCAAAGATATGTAGATTAGGCTAACTGGCTATTCCAAACTGACCCTAGGTGAGAGTCTAAGTATGAATATTTGTGTATGTGTTGGCCCTGTGATGGACTGGTGAGCTGTTCAGGGTGCGACCAAAGTAGCATTAAGAGTTTCGGCAAACTACAATCAAACACAAGGGAAATAAACCGAAACAAAATTACGGTTTATGTTTCAATTTTATCTTTGAAAAAGATGACGCGGATCCCATGAGCAGGGATCACTGTGACTGATGAGCGAGTAGAACACGGTCAATTAATTCAGTCGTTGTTCTATCATCAGAGGAGCCTGGAAGCCGCATCAACTCCCGGAATGTTGTGATTCAGTCACAATCTTCTTATGAGTATTCTGTACTTCAACACAATTTTAGCGAAGAATAGATTGTGAAACATGAGTATAGATTCGGAACCCCCAAGAAATAAGTGCACTACAGTGATTAGTGCGCGGTTTAAATAGAAGTATACAACTTTCAATACAAGGAAAGTAAAAAGAGGACAATTTAGATCACAGCATGGTATTGAAAAATACAGGGTGACCCAATAAAACCTCCCACGTTACCAAGATAACTTCTTTTTTTTTTTAATTATTATTATTATTATTATTTGCACACATGAAACTTCAGGGCTGTGGTTAGCACACAGCAAGAAGGTCCTGGGTTCGATTCCCGGCCTTGGTGTTTCTGTGTGGAGGTTGCATGTTCTCCCTGTGCTTGCGTGGGTTTCCTCTGGGCCTAAATCACCCCTAGGTGTGAGTGTGAGTGTGAATGGTTGTGTGTGTGATGGTGAGCGGTCCAGGGTGTACCCCACCTTCACCCAGAGACCGCTGAGATGGGCGCCAGCCTCCCCGTGACCCTAATTACGAATAAGTGGCTTAGAAAATGAATGAATGAATGAATGCATGACAAGTTTATTCAATACAGTTTTTGTGTGGATAGTAGTGGAGGTCTTTGTCTAAAATTCTACCTGTATGAAATCCCTACAGCTGAAGCACGTTTCTGTACAGAACGTCTCGGAGTCTGCGCAACAGATGGCCTCAATGGTTCAAAATTCTCAGGTGTACAAGGCGCTCCTAGGTCGACCAGGTGATTTTCTTTTCAGACATTCTCAACCCACAGCAAGATGGCTTTCTGATCTGGAACGGTTTACTTCCGTGGAATACTCGAAAGGTCTTCGAAAGACCATCTGTGTGGCGAGTCTATGAAGAATGCTTCGACGGCAAACTCACGGTGTGCGACTGAAGACGTTTGGGGTTGGGCTACCAACAGACAGCACCACCTCTCCTGCCTCACTAGGTTTCATGTGTGCAAATAATAATTTGACTGTCATTAACCTTTTTTAAAAATGTATTATTAATTTTCCTTTGAAATGTGGGAGGTTTTATTGGGTCACCTTGTAGAACACCAAAACCCTGATACACAAAAATGATCACAATTTCACAAAACATAGTAGCAAGTTTGATTGAAAAAAAATAATAATAATAAGGCAGCTTAGTTTGATCAGAAGTCACAGTCTGTTATTTACGTGGCTTAAAAAAATTCCTGTCCTCAGGAACATGTTCACATTTACACACCAGACAAACTTGAGATCTGGCTCAGGATATACATTAGATATAAAATGTCTATAAGCCCTCATTCCTGTTACGCCTTCTGTGATGAGACCAAGCTAAACGATTTCAGAACTTTTTTCACATTTAACAGGGGCAGGTAGACTTTTTATATCCACCGTACACACTGTTTACACTAAAACTGAGTCACTGAATCTGTGCAGCTTATTGACTTGTAAACAATACTATTCTTCTGGCAGAATTAAAACTCGTCCAGGCTGGTAAGTTCTCGAGATCATTCAGTCACATTAAACAATCAAAGGCACTGAGTATTTTATCATTTGGGAAGCTGAAGTACAAACGACGGACACTTACAGGACATTTAAGAACTATATCGTTCCCTCATATAATAAATATGCATTAACAGTAAACTGGCATAAGATTTAACCTGAAGATGTGCTTGCTACATTTTCCTGCAGTGAACTTCCTGTTGTTCGTCAGGCTATCCACGCTGATTTGTTCGGGTTCAGTTGAAGTCGTATTCGGCCGCACACTGCTTCAGATATTCTTCATAAAGCTTCCTCTGTTTACAAAAGATACATACAGTCATGGCTCATTATTTGGTCTTAGGTACATTCTGGGGGACATTTATTAAAATTTTTAAAACCAAAAAAACAATAAAATTCTTCTCAATTTACAAAGTCAACTCCAAAGTAAAACAATAATGTTCGCTAAAAGATAATATTATCCACAGAATAAATTCGAAAGCCACTTTAAATTAATGTCACGTAACATTGACGGACACATCGCTTCACCTGTGGCTAAAATGAAGGAAGTCGTAAAAGCATGTCCAAAGCACTGAGCATGTCCAAAAGTAATAAATATTCATGAGACTCGGTCTTGGCTTCAGGGTTTGTTTTTTTTTTTTTTTTTTTTTTTACACTGATGTGTGAACCAATTTATAAATGAAGAAAAATAAATAAATAAATAAATAAATCCTCCCTTTCTGCACATGTTATAAAAAATAATTTGCAGAAAATTAAATGTCAGAAGGCACAACGACACCCCCTAGCAGAAGCAACTGCCAAGCTTGATGAAGAAATCACACACGGTTTCTGAGTTCTGGCCACAAACTGTAATGATGCCCAGACGGATGGACAGGTGGACCTACTGATGACTATCAGTGATGACTACACACAATACGCCAGGCTGATAACACGTGATAACAAGAACTAAGTCAATCTATGGATGCTCCACAACATTAAACACAACTATCACTGTATATATGAGTAAACAGCATGACGTGTTGTTTTTTAGTAAATAATAAATGACAATGTTTAGCAAATTGCAGTTATTTAAGAGTGCTGGAACACACCAAGATGTGCATCTATAGGAGAATAATCAACTTCAGGGAGGAAACACGGACCATGCTTCCTGCTGTCACGGATCGTTCTCCAATAACCGCACACCCTTAAGTGTCTCACTCACTGGCAGCCAGGCCTTACCTTTTTGACTCTGATGACATCCTTAACATATTCACCGCACTCCATCAGATTCTTCCTTTCTTTCTTGGTGAGAGTTTTACTGCGCTGGCTGGAGAAAGAAGAAGAGGAAGTAGAGGAGGTGGAGGTATTTTAAGAAGATGATCTGAGTAATTCAGGCATTTAAACAACTTACCTCCCTTTTAAATAAATATTTCTGAAACTATTATAAAGGTTTTTTTTCTTCTTGTGTAACTGTACAACACATGGAGATATGCGTGGCATGTTGTACACTCCAGGGTGGATTATTGCCCGAAAGCATGATTTAATTTCTTTTTTTTATTTTTTGATTTTGCTGTACTGTATTAATCCTGCAAGGGAAATTACTGCCTCTGCATTTAACCCATCCAAAGTGAACATACACACTCGGAGCAGTGGGGCTGCCACACACATTGGAGGTGCCCGGAGAGCAGCTGGGGGTTAGATGCTTTGCTCAAGGGCACTTCAGCCATGAAAGTGGAGGAAGGGAAGGTGCAACTCACTCCCCCACCGCCACACATTCTTTCCTTCTGGTTCGTGAATCGAACCAGCGACCTCTAAACATTAGGCCACGCCGGCCCCCCATTTGCAGCTCAATGTAATACATTTCATGAAACACTATTCCATTACATGTCATAATGGTATGCAAGTGTTTAATGCAGATGAATAAAAATAGTATTATCAGGAGGGACTTTACATCTATGCATAAAAGGCAGAGCAATAAACAAACAGGGCAAACAGGTAGGCTTCAAGGAGCTCAGTTTTAAGGTTACAGTGCCCTCTAGTGTTTCTAAAACTTCTGCACAATGATACTGAAGTGTATTCCCTTACCGTGCAAAATACCTGGCCAGGAAAAGGAAAAAGTAGCACATCGCACCGAAGATGATCACAGCCACCACCTGTCCGTCTTCAGGGATGCACTCCCACAGATACAGCACTATCCCCTTAAAAAATACACACAAATCAAATCAATTGAAATAACAATAAGTCAAATAAAATTAGAAACAATATGATCCCATTTTCTATACAAGACTGAAGTATTTTACTATATATTTTTCATATACCGTATATACATATACATTTATTTATTTATTTTTCATTAAAATGTGTGATGTATAGATATATACCGTAATTATGTAAAGCGTTGTGGCAAGCCCCTCCCCCAGAAGGGCTCCTAGCTCCTGTGGTGCAAACGTACTGACGAGAAAGCTGATGATGAAGACAGCAGGAAGGAAGATGGCCAGAAACCCGCAGAGGAAGGAATTAAAGCGGCTGCTCTTATTATACCTCACGGTATTCCTGCGAGAGCAAAGAGCCAAGTTTCACAGCTTACATCCCATCACAGGTTTAGAGGTGCAGTTAAAGCTTTTTCACATTTTTCACAAACCTATAATAACTACAGCAATTTAACTACAAACTTTAAACTACATGGCTCGTGTCTTCACTTCACAAGATTTTGTACAGTGCCTAATTTTATTAAACCACCTGCCATAAATGCATTCAGTACGTTCTTTATTCACATTTAGCCTAGTATGCATGTCTTTGCACTGTGGGAGGAAACCAGAGGACTCGGAGGAAACCCAACCATATGTTAAGCAGGAGGGGCACGGTGGCATAGTGGTTAACACGTCCACCACTGAGTACTGGGCTCAGCAAGGGCAAGGTTCTGTGTGGAGTTTGCATGTTCATCCTGAGATTATGTGGGCTTCCTTCAGGTACTCTGGTTTCCTTCCATAGTCCAAAGACATACAGATTAGGCGAATTGGTTATTGCCAATTGCCCCTGGATGTGAGTGCGAATGGTGTGGTATGTGTGTTTGCTCTGCGACGGACTAGCGAGCTCTTTAGGGTGTACCCCGCCTTCTCCCAGAGTTGGCTGAGATATGTTCCACCCTTCTCGTGACCCTGGTAGGACTAAGCAGTTGTGAATGAATAAATATTTCACTTTTATTTATGACAGGTGGTCTAATAACTTTGTTAAGCACTGTATGTAAAAGTCTGGAAATTAGTCAGAACACAGATGCTTGGCTCCGCCCCTTTCCCCAAAAATGCATTCTTATGCTACATTCAACTAAAGCTTGTAACACTCGCTTTCCATCCTCCAACTAGCAAACTGCTTCCAAAACTAGAAACTCCTACCCTGAAATTCCCACAAGTTCAGTTTGATTACCACACGGAAATCACAAATACAAGTTTAAACGCACAGTGTCTGGATTTGTGTGGATGTGCCACTGTGCACCGTCGATAGGGATGCATGCATAGGTGTCTTTGAAGTAAACTTGATTTTTGCTGAACACATAAACATACATACAAATTTATTGTAATACCCCATCTGACCATTAGGAAGCAGTAAAGAGCATGATCTGAAAGTTAGACAATCCCTTAAAGGGATTGCACGCCACCATTTTCCTGGCGACACAGCTCACCACTGGCCGATAATGTGCTATCTGCACGCAGCCCAGCCAATCGGACAAAACAACGAATTCACGTCACTACCAGGACTGGATCAGCCACTGAAGAAGGCAACATGTCCCTGCGCATGCCTAGTAGAAGTAGTAGTAATGTGGCAGCACTCGCACATACTGGACATTGAGCGGGGACTGATATTGTCTGACGAAACTGCTGATCGTTTTAAAGAGCTAGTAATACAAATTCACCACAGGTACCCTTTAAAGAAGTCACAAACAAGAACACAAAAGGAGCATGCGTAGCAGTTGGCAAGATGGCAACTCTGAGAGAAAAGGAGTTTGTTTAATGTTTTCATGCTGATTTTGGGAAAAGGGCAAGACAGGAGGAAGAAAAATAACTTCTGTATTTGTATTTCAACTACCCTCCATCTGCAGCGACTCCCACCTTCTGGTGTAATATACATCACCCATCGTAATCAACCTGCACAGGCTGTGCAGACACAACATTTGCATCATGTGCGCCGTGTGTGCGTGTCTGCTGAAGTATAATTGGACCTCTAGTCCAAAAATTATTTTATCCATTTATTTATTATATGGAGTTTCACAAGAGAAAAGTGATGGACTGTCAGAAATTCCCTTCACAGGCAGCAGGGGGCGATAAAAACTGTAAACCACTGTTAATGATCATAGTTACTCTATCACATGCTCCAAAATGAAAACTGCTGGATGAACGGCAGGATAAAAATAAAATTCGAGATCAGTGGAGATGAGAAGTGGAGGCTGGAAAAGGAACGAACCTGTCTTGCTCCAGCTTACTGCTGATGGAGGAGGTAATGATGTCACAGTCTTTCTCCAGCTGGTCCAAGGTCTTCTGTACCGCCTGGTTAATGCTCTTCTCTATTGTCTCACACACCTCATCGATCTGATTCACGCACCTGCTCGGCTATTCACACACAAGATGTAATCCAAGTTAGATAACTGTTTAGATTTGCTTTTTTTGCTAGATCGCCTGGTACTCTGAACTAGAAGTTCTGACCATATGAGGCACTATTCCATCCATCCATTTGCTGAACTGCTTAATCCTACTAGGGTTGAAGGCGTGGTTCACCCTGGGCAGCTTACAAATCCATCGCAGGTCCAACAAACACACAACCATTCACACATCTAGAACAGCCAGTTAGCCTAACGTGCATGTCTTTGGACTGCGCCAGGACACAGGAGTACGCAGAGGAAACCCACACGAGAACAGGAAGAACATGCAAACTCCACACAGAAACGCCCTCACCAAGCCTGGGACTCAAACCCAGTACCTTCTTGCCGTGAATCAGACGTCCTAACCACTACGCCACTGTGCCGCCTACATGATGCACTATTCAGATTAATTATGAGGGAATAAGTGAACAAATTGACCTCATCTCTGGCTCGGTAGGGAGATTTTTTTTTAATTAAAATTAGCCGAGCTGAACACGGACTTACAGGGTGGGCCTAGAACATGCAGGTTTGCACTTGTGCTTCACAAAGCATATGGCTTTACATGCACTGGAAGAAAGACCAATATGTCAGATTCCCAAACTAAAACCACATTAAAAAAAAAAAAAAAAGGATACAGTAACGATATCACGGACCACTGACAAGACTGCAATGTTTAGCATTTTAGCAACCACCTAATGATTAAAATATACATGTTTTCAGTGTAACACTAGAATTTGGAAAGCGTTCCTTTCATTCCGCTTTAAGCGCTAGAAAGGATCCTGAGCATCACCGAAACTAGCTGCACACACCCACTACAAACGATAAGAGGCACTCACCAATCAGCATCCATTATTCAAATGAGCCATGTAAGAACCTTCTTAACATGATATATACATATATATATATATATATATATATATATCTTTTTTCATAACCATAATCGTGATGTTCCCTTTGGTTAAAATGTTAACAGAATGCATCACATCACCAACAGCAAATAAACTCCGTCTCAGTTTACACAGTATCTTATTTTCCAGCACAACTGAGACCTGCCACCTGCTCTGATTTTTAACCAGTAAGTGTAAAGTAACTGAATGGACAGGATGTCCCATAAGTGAGGCATCACAGAATAAAAATAAAACACTGGAAAAAACATTTATTCATCTCAAATGCACAAACTCGTACGAGTCAAATTATTTAGATCCATTCTTCCTCGCTCAAGTCCATCATGGTCTGTAAAAGTGAGCTCAACTGAGCCACAGAGGTAGCGCATTCGCTACGTATTTACATTTACATTTACTGCATTTGGCAGACGCTCTTATCCAGAGCGACTTACAATTATCATTTTTATACAACTGAGCAATTGAGGGTTAAGGGCCTTGCTCAAGGGCCAAACAGTGGTGATAGTGGGGATTGAACCTTCGGATCAGTAACCCATCACCTTAATCACTAAGCCACCACTGCCCGTAGATAGTAATGCCAGTAATTTCCGGTTTGAGAATCAAAACTCCGGCTCCGGAGAAAAGTTTTGTGCAACCCTGGTCAGGAATGCCGGAGGAGTGGGACTTTATTATGAAATTTAATGACTGTGACATCATGATTCTATATCCTGGTTGAAAAGTGAGAAAACTAACCTTACAGATTTGTTGGCATTGTGCGCATAGTATAATGTTGTCATATTTCATTGGATTCTGTCCGCGCATCGTGAAGCAGCTAGACTTTGAATTTTTTCAGTTATGACATAATTCTGTCATAATTCTGTTTCCGGTTCAAAAATCCAAAATCAGCCTCCTTCTAGCTGTTGTCCACAAGAACAAGTGTGCCAAGTTCCATGTGATTCTGATTACTAATAGCGGAGGAGTAGGACTTTTAGAGCCAACTGTCCTCGACAACAACACCACCATCTCCAACAACAACAGGAGCATAACGGCTAATCAGGCATGAAGGCGTAGTAGTTAGTACATCTGGTTCGAGTCCTGGGCTCGGAGATGCCGTTTCTGTGTGGAGTTTGCATGTTCTCCCTGTGCTTGCTTGGGTTCCCTCTGGGTACTCCGGTTTCCTCCTACAGTCCAAAGACACGCACATAAAGCTAACCCGCTGTTCTGAATTGCCCCTAGGTGTATGTGTGAATGTGTGTTGCCCTGCGATGGTCTGCCGAGCTGTTTAGGGTGTCTCCCGCCTTTACATAGTGTCGGCTGAGATAGGTACCAGCCTCCCCAGGACCGTAGTAGGATTGAGAAGTTCAGCAAATGAGTGAGTGATGAGTGAGTGGCTAAAAATCAGTGCAAATCTATATGGGACATTTCTAACAACGGTACCGGGCTCTAACGGATATAGGTGTGTATGTGCATCATAGAAACAGAGCAGAGATGAGAAGCAACAATAAAAACCACATCCGGAAAACCTCCAGAAGAACACTGGTATTATATTTATATTGCACTAAAGTGCCTGTGCTTTCAAAGCAAAAGGCTTTTAGATGTGAAAGAGAGAGAGAGAGAGAGAGAGAGAGAGAGAGAGAGAGAGAGAAAGCAAGCAAGAGGCAGAAAGTCAATGACAAACAAAGAAGCGAAGAGATGGATAGAACATATAGACTTGGATGAAACAAGAAACATTTAGAAGTGACTCACAGAGTGTAAGGTAGCTCCACCACACAGCATGGATAACGTAGCAAATAGGCCCTATATGGATATTGGATTTATTTATCCATGTACTCGTCCCACAGTAGGTTTTTTAGGACATGGGTGTGGCCAAATTAGAATTGTTTTTTTTTTTTTCAAGGATTTCCAAGATGGCTGGGGTTTGACCTTTCAAGATCACAGGCAACCGTCATGATTGAAAGTCCACATTATTAGTGTTTTATTATTATTACTATTAGTGTTCTGCAGTGTAGTAACTGCATGTCTATCAGCACTCATTTAGAAGTTGTAAGTGCTCAAAATCCTGTGACCTTGATTCTGACCTTTCCAGGTCACTTCAGGCCAGGAAAAAAGTTTATGCCATTTAAGAGTATGTATGGTTTTCTATCTGTCCCTCATTCCATCCATATTGCTTTGTTTCCCTCACCCTTTTTAACATGAGAAATGCATATGTTCAAAAGTCTGTGACCTTGCTCTGACCTTCACCTTTGACTCTGACATTCCAAAATTAAATCCTCTCTGGGACACGGGCAGGGTTGTGTCTCCACCAATTTTGGTGAAAATCCTTTCACGCGTGTGGTGAGGATCTTGTTCGCAAACGGCCAAACATCAGTGATTACAATACTTCTGGAAAAACTCTTTTTTTGTAGCAGTGGTAAAAAAAAAAAAAAAAGGATTGAGAGAGAAAAGAAGAAAGCGGTGAGGCAGGCAAAGTAAGAAACCAAGACAGATAAAGATACGCAAAGAAAGAAATGGAAAAGCGCGCACACACACACACACACACACACACACACACACAGAGAGAGAGAGAGAGAGAGAGAGAGAGAGAGAGAGAGAGA
>JAQMYF010000025.1:32440029-32454370 GCA_030014195.1 Neosilurus mollespiculum
TATATATATATATATATATATATATACTGAAAATAAATGCTGAAGTGGCTGTAGTGCAGAGGTATTGGTGTATGCATGTACAGTGTGTACAATGAGATGTGCGTATGTACAATGTGTACAATGAGCATTCAAATTATCATGTGCAATTTGTCCAGGACATCATGATGTCAAGGCTCTCTCTGTTCTGTAAGCAGACTCATTTCCGTCTGAAATGCAGCCAGTGATAGTGGTGTCGTCTGCAAATTTGATGATCACTGGTTTAGTTCGGTATCAGAAAATGTGCATCTCAAGGTTACAATAAAATGTTAACAGCATAACAAAATAAAAATAATAATTAAAATAAATAAACAAATAAAAACTGCAAGTCATTTTGTATAATAATAAAAAATGATGATGATGATAATAATAATAATAATGATGATTATGATGATAAATTAAGAAATTAATTCATTCATTTACACTAATTAATCTGCTCAGGGTCATCATAAGTACACAGAGCATGATGTTCAATGTTCTAAGGCACCCTAATTTCTCTGGTAGTCCACATAAGAGAGCACTTTTCAGACTAAACCGTCTATAAATCTAGTAGGGACGGCAGGCTAGAGCCTAGCTCAGCTGATACTGGGTCAAGGCACCCTCAACAGCTCACCAGTCCACTGCACACACACTATCATTCACACTCACACCTACTGGCAAGAACAGCCAATTAACCAAATGTGCATGTCTTGAACTGTTGAAGGAAACCGGAGTACCTGAAGGAAACCCACGCAAGCACTGGGAGAACATGCAAACTCTACACAGATACACCTGAGCTAGGGATCCGCACCCAAGACCTTCTTGCTCTGAGACGGACATGCTAACCACTAAGCCATCGTGCCTCCCTCCTTATAAAACTAAATTAATTATACCCGAGACTACTATTAATTTTTAAATATTGACTTTATTTGATTAAGTACTGTTTCCTGCTCTTTATTTTAGGTTTAACATAGAAATCCTTCCATTTGTTGGCTGAAACACTCAATCCTTCTAGGGTCGCAGGGAGGCTGGAGCCTATGCCAACCGTCTCTGGATGACAGCGGGGTACATCTTGGACAACTCACTGATCCATTGCAGGACCAACACACACCACAACTATTCACTCTGGCATCCAAGGGAAACCCATGCAATCACGGGGAAAACATGCAAAAATGCCCTCACCAAGTCCGGGACTCCACTACACCACCGTTCCACCCTAATATAGAAATATTTTAATTAATTACAGGGCGGAACGCTGGCGTAGGGGTTAGCATGTCTGCCTCACAGCAAGAAGGTCCCGTGTTCAATTCCCTTGGCTCAGGTGTTTCCCATGTGGAGTTAGCATGTTCTCCCTGCGCTTGCGTGGCTTTCCTCCGGGTACTCCGGTTTCCTCCCACAGTTGAATGATATGCACATTAGGCTAACTAGCAGTTCCCAGGTATGACTGTGCACGTGAAGGGTTGCGTTTGTGTTGCCCTGCGATGGTCTGTCGAGCCGTTCAGGGTCTTCGCTCGGTGTCAGCTGAGGCACCAGTCTCTAACTGGCTGTTCCTAGGTGTGAGTGTGAATGGTTGTTCGAGTGTTGGCCGTACGATGGTCTGGCAAGCTGTTCAGGGTGTACCCCGCCTTCACCCGGTGCCGGCTGGGATAGGCACCAGCCTCCCTGCGACACTCGCAGGACTGCGCGGCTTGGCAAACGAGTGAGTGAGGAATTTCTCATCACCAGAGGAAGACATTCGAAATGGTATCGCTTCGGTTATTGAGATAGAAAGCAAATAAACCAGTTACAGTTCTGTAGAACTGACAGTGTTCTGTAAATAACTAACATTTGCTCTGTTACTATCTTCATTTACAATTAAAAAGCGAGGGGTTTTGTTTCTGGCGACAAAAGGGTTGCAACACACCTGTGTTTGAAGGACAGGTAAGGCAGGGTGTGGTGCATCCGGAATACACAAACTCTACTTCCGGGAGAGAGAGAGAGAGAGAGAGAGAGAGAGAGAGAGAGAGAGAGAGAAAGCAACAGGTGTTAAAAGAGAAAGTAAGCAAACAGACGGGAACATGGACGCAGTTAACCTTTAACTTTACAGAAACTGAAGCTGAAATGCTCTTTTTTTTTTCTCGGTAGAGGAAACAGTAACTTCCTGGTTTGTTTCTGTCCGTGTTTATGTTTACAGATATGATTATTTACTTCCGCAACAGATCCTCTGACCAGCAGCTGCGCGCGCGCGATTCCGTCTAAACTTCCGGCGATGGCGAGGAAAACGTTTGGAATAAGTTTCCTGCACTTTTTACTCCTGTATCACACAGGTGAGATCACCTGCTTTTACTCTCTGTGGTTAGTAGACCGCGTCTCAAGGGCGCATCCTGAACAGCTCCAGCTGTAGGGAACTACACCCTGTAGTGTGCACTGTAGGGAACAGGGTCGGGTTCAGGGCTGGAAATTAAACATTATTATTATAATTACTACTGTTATTGTTGTTATTCCTAATATTGTTATTGTTATTATTATTATTGTTGTTGTTGTTTTGTTATTATTGTTGTTGTGGTTGTTTTGTTATTATTGTTGTTGTGTAGTTTTGTTGTTGTTGTGTTGTTTTTATTGTTGTAGTTTTGTTATTGTTGTGGTTGTTGTTTTGTTATTGTTGTTTTTGTTGTTTTGTTATTATTATTATTAATAATAGCAATAATAATAATCATCATCATCAGAATTAGAATACTTTATTGATCCCGGAGGAAATTGTGTGCACACAGTTGCTCCAAACCAAGTAAAGAAAAGGATAAAAGAAGGATAAAGTCTCAATAAGAAAATTACAAATGTCTATATATATATATATATATATATATAAAGATCTTGAGTCGATTTTCCGTAGAACAGTGCCCGATACGTCGAAGTAGAGCTAAATATATTGTAACTATATATATATATATATATGTATATGTATATATACACACACTGAAAGTCTATATGTATATATGTGTATGTATATGTGTGTATATATATATATATGTGTGTGTGTAAGTCTAAATGAGAAGTTATTAATATCTCCATAAACAGATACAGAATGAACACTATCAGTGAGTGATATGTACATTATTATCAATATGATAAACAGTAGAATGTAAATGTGGTGCAAAATGCAAATGTATAGCAGTGGATGTTGTTGCTATATGGAGGAGTTGTACAGTTTAATGGCCACAGGTAGGGATGATTTCCTGTGTCGTTCAGTGGTACATTTAGGTGGTATCAGTCTGAACGTGCTCTTGTGACTGATCAGCAGGTTGTGAAGCAGGTGGGGGGTATTGTTCAATATTGTCTTTATTTTGGACAACATTCGCCTTTCCGACACTACCGTCAGAGAGTCCAGCTCCATCCCCACAACGTTACTGGCCTTGCGGATCAGTTTTTGTTATAATATCATTATTATTGTTATTGTTGTTAATCTAATAATTTGCTGGTCACTGGTTCTAATGAACCCCTATCATCTAACCTAGTGGCTTAGAGGTAAATGGCTATAATCTACTGGGGCAGCTGTGGCCTGATGGTTAGAGAAGCGGGTAGGGACCTAAAGGTCGCTGGTTCGATTCCCAAACCAGCAGGAAAAATGTGTGACAGTGAGTGAAGTCAGCTGTAGCTTGTCTTCCTCCACCTTCATGGCTGAAGTGCTCTTGAGCAAGGCACCTAACCCCCAACTGCTACAGTACTACTCCCTTTACTACTACTAATAGTCATAATAATAATAATTATAATAATAATAATAAATGTAAGTTACTCTGGATAAGAGGGTGTCTGCCAAATGCTGTAAATATAAATCTGAATGTAACCTTTGTCATATTTCATTAAAATGATATACTGTTATAGCTGTATCCTTTAATTCCTTGTAAAGTGATCTGTGCACAGAGAATAAGAAGGCAAGAAAAAAGTTGGGGACAAAGACTTTTGATTAACATATTGTATGCTGGATTGAATCGGGTAACAATACTTCATTGGTTTGAGGATTGGATTCATCTAGAATATTATGAATGTAATTGTAAATATATTCGTATTAAATTGTAAATATAAAAAGTACAGTAATATTAACAATAATAAGAGTGTATAGCCTTGCAAATCCAAAAAAAAAAAAAATCCAAAATAGAGTTGCATAAATGTAAATACAGTATGTACTAAGAAATATTTACAAACCAAGAAAAAAAAGAATCTGGTTAGATTTTATTTTTTTAAGTAGATGTAAATATTTACTCTTTTTAGGGTGACCACACCCTTAAGTGTTTGATGCTTTACTTTTTGTATGATTTATATGATTCATAATTATTGTTTTTAATACGTTAAATAATGTGCATCAAGCTCCAGTTTTAATTAAAAACCCAGCAATAACACCATGGGTAATGGCAGGTGATTAAAACAGCCTGTTTACATATTATGGGTGTGTAAATCAAGCCTTTTAAACTTTGCGATTTGGTTGTAATGTGGCTGTTCTTTCTTACACAGCTTTCGCAGATGAGGAGATTCCAGTCTTTATCGGAGAGTTGGGGGAGAGAATCGTGCTGCCGTGTCTTGACCTTCCCTCGAACGCTACCCCAACAGTGACCCACTGGATAAAAAATGAGGTGGTGTTGGCCACCCATATTTACTCTCAGCCTGTCAGCAACACGCATTTATCCATCTTGAATGACAGCAGCTTGAGCATCAATGGCTTGATGACGATTGATGAGGAAGTGTATTGGTGCAAGACTGATCCACCGAATAAAGTGAAAAACCCACATAAAGTTCAGCTACTGGTCACAGGTACACTGGGTTGTGTAGATACTAAAACACTGCTTGTACAATTCAGAGCTGTATGCAAAGTTACATGTGCTAGTTTCTGTAAGCCACATGATTTGGTGAGAAACAGGATCAGCAGGTTTGTAAGCCTGTATGGCCTGCGGCGTAGTAAAAAAAAACCCCAAGAGGCCTGTTCGAAAGAATATTAGCCAGATTCTTTCTTTGTACAGTATTCACAGGTATAACATATTTCAGCTTTTATTTTATTTTCCCGATATCCCCAGTTGAAGTATTACTGTCCATGATATTTGTATTTCACACCAATTTAAAAGCATGTTGCACCAGTTTATAACCATGAGCAAACTACGGTAAACCAGAATGCTTTAAACCCACATATAACCTTAAAAGTCCGTGTTACATGTTAGATAATGTAAACAAATACAAAAAATGATATAATAAATCAGGGCGGGACTGTGGTGTAGTGGTTAGCACGTCCGCCTCACATCAAGAAGGTCCTGGGCTGGAGCCCTGTGCCCAGCGAAGGCATTTCTATGTGGAGTTTCCATGTTTTCCCCATGCTTGGGTGGGTTTCCTCCAGGTACATCAGTCTCCATGCACATAAAGCTAACTGGATATTCATGATTACCCGAGGTGTGAGTGAGAGAGAGAAAGGTTGAATGTGTTTGTGTGTGTGTGTTGGCCTTTTGATGGTCTGGTGAACTGTTGTACACCATCTTCTCTCGGAGTCTGCTGGGATGGGCTCCAGCCTCCTTCCCTAATAAAGGAAATAGCAAATGACATCTCTGTGATAGTGGGGCTTGAATCCTCGACCTTTGGATCAGAAAGACAGCACCCTACCACCGGGCCATCACTTCCCATTATTGATTGTTTTAGGTTTTTTTTTCTAAACTATTACTCCTTCTGGGGCATAGGCAACCAACAACACATCCCCAGGCATCTCTGTTCAGGTCTTCCTCTTGGTGTTGATGACTGTCTTCACGTTTCTGCATCCCGTGTATTTGGTCCACCTTTTTGTCACATGCCTTGGGGATTCCATGTTAGGGCTTGTCTGCTGGTGTTGCTTGCAGGCTTTACCTGGGTGTGTCCTATCCAACTGTCTGTCTTCAGCAGCAGTTGCCTGTCTGGCCTAGGCAACTGCTGATGAAGATCTGCACTTTGTTGGTTGAGGCGCCTGTAGTTCTGTAGGACGACTGCCTTGATGTTGGGTCTGAGCTGACTTTGAGCCTGATGTTGACAGTTCCTTGGAGTTCTTGAAGAGTAGGGAGAGCATCTCCACCATGGTCTCCTTGTCTGAATTCAGCGCCTCTTGCAGTAATGTTGTCTTGCCCTTTTTTATTTTGTGTATGACATCATCTATTTCTTCTTCAACTTGAGCTTCACTTTGGTCATGACAAGGTGATGGCCTGGAGCCACGTCCGCTCCACTTTTTTACAGTGCATCCTGTATGGACTTGCTAATGCAGAAGTGACCAGTCTGGCCCTCGTTTGTGTGGTCTGGTGGTGCTCAAGGGGCTTTCACCAAGGACAAAGTTGTTCACAAGTCTGCTAGCCTCTTTCCAGTCTCATTCATATCCCCAGTCCATAGCCTCCCATGATGCCTTTGTACCCAATGCAGTCCTTTCCGATCGTGGAATTAGATTCTCCCTCTACAATGTCTACTTCTTTGCTGTCAATGGTAGGAGGGTAGCGCTGTATGACTTTCGTGTTAATCATCACCCCCTTTTTTTTTTTTTGGAAGGATGCTGAAATGATCCTTGGGCCATGGGCTTCCCATCCTATGAGTGCCCTCTGTGCTGCTTTAGACAGCATTAGAGCTACCTCTTGGGTGTGAAGGGCATTGTCCTCATTCTGAAGTACATCAGAATCTTTCTTTCAGTTAGTCATTTTTATTTGTACTGTGTCTATTTAGTCTAGATGATTCCAAGCAGGGCAAGATTGTGTTTCTTCATATTTGCTTTTGCTTAAGACGTTTTCCTTGTCTCATACATGAACTGCACAGTCCCTGTCCCGATGTTGGCTGTCCTGATCAAAAGAAGGGTTGTCAGCCGTGTAGCTTCCAGGAGACTTCTGGCCTTCACCGCCTAGTATCATAAATCTCATTGAATCACCCAACTTTTCCCAGGGTGAAACCATCATCTTGATCTTGTTACGATAACCACCCGGAGACAAGAAGGATAAACTTTGCACAAGTTTATTGTGACCCAATACTAGGGCTCAGAGAGCCACACACACAAAACTAATAACACGGAAAAGAAATCTGCCACAAGGGGCGAACACAAACCAATACGGAAATGAAACCTGCCTCGAGTGGCGAACACAAACCGACAAACACAAACTACTGAGACAACAGAGGGAGATAGGATCCGGGAGGAAGAGGACGGGAACAGGACGAGGATGTAGCGAGGAAGTAGAGGTGAGTCCAAAGCGCTGGCAGGAGTGGCGGTGTCTAGCGGGGGCTTTTATGGAGGAGGTAATGAGTTCCGGAAATGAGGTGCAGGTGGTGATGATTAGTATTCGGGGGAGTGTGCTTGCGGAGTGTGAGAGTCGGGGAGAGAGTTGGCTACGGACGTAACAGTACCCCCCCTCCAGGAGCCGTTCCGGGGCTGTCGGCGCCGTGGGCGTCCCCTGGGACGAGGTGCTGGTCGACTGGGGTGCTGACGATGGAACTCCTCCAGTAGACTGGGGTCCAGGATGTCTGTACAAGGTACCCAAGATCGTTCCTCTGGGCCGTATCCTTCCCAGTCGACCATATATTCAATCTTCCCTCGGCGTATGCGGGAATTCAGGAGACCCCAGACGGCATGAATGGAGTCTTCTTCAGCTGCCAGCGGTGGAGGGGGTTCTGTAGCCTCGCCCGACTCTGTGGATGGAGAGATCAGTGATGAGTGATATGGCTTTAGAAGGAAGACATGGAACACAGGATGTATTCTGTAGGTGGGAGGGAGTTTCAACTTGTATGTTACCGGGTTAATTTGTGCAATTATTTCGAAAGGACCAAGAAAACGAGGAGGACTTTTTATTTGCATCCTGGAGTCGGATGTTCTGTGCTAAGAGCCACACTTTTTCCCCAATCTGGTAACGAGGCGGGTCTGAGCGTCGTCTGTCTGCAGTGGACGACCCACGTCGGACGGCGTGTTGGAGGTGACGATGAGCCTCGCTCCAGACCTGTTCGCTCCTACGGAACCATTGGTCCACTTCTGGGACGTCAGTAGGCTCGCTATTCCATGGAAAAAGTGGGGGTTGTTGGCCGAGTACGCACTGAAAAGGGGTCAGTCCGGTGGATGATTGACGCAGGGAGTTCTGTGCGTACTCGGCCCATGGGAGGAACTGGCTCCAGGTGGTATGGTGACAGTTGCAGAAAGTCCGTAAGAAACGTCCTATGTCCTGGATCTACCTTTCTGTTTGCCCGTTCGTTTGGGGGTGATATCCGAAAGATAAGTTGACCTTAACCCCCAATAGTTTAAAAAAGGCCTTCCAGAACCTCAACGTGAATTGTGGGCCTCTGTCTGTTACCACGTCTTCCAGTAGCCCAAAGTTGCGGAACACGTGCTCGAATAGGGCCCTGGCTATCTCTGCTGCCATTGGAAGGGAGGGGGATTAGCTTGCATGCCTTAGAAAACCGGTCCACTACTACTACTATGCATGTGTTCCCCTCTGAGGGTGGGAGGTCAGTCATGAAGTCCACCCCAATGTGTGACCACGGACGTTGAGGTACGGGCAACGGGAGGAGCTTCCCTGCGGGGAGGTGGCGGGGTGTCTTGGACCTGTTGCACGCCTCATATTCGGTTATGAACCTCTTGGTTAGGGTGGCAATCCCAGGCCACCAATAACGTTCCTGGAGGAGAGCGAGAGTAGCCGGGTCAGATTCCAGGGTGGCTTGGATCTCTTCATCTAGGTCCCACTGTACTGCATTGATGAACACTTTGGGAGGGAGAATTGCGGTGGGTGTGTCCGTTACCTTGTCTGGGTCGTGAATACAGGACAGGGCATCTGCCTTGGTGTTCAGTGATCCCGGGCGGTACTTAATTGAGAAACTGAACCTGGTGAAGAACAATGCCCATCAGGCCTGGCGGGGGTTCAACCGTTTGGCGTCCCTCAGTTAGCAAAGGTTCTTGTGGTCCGTGAGCACTTGGAAGGGGTGTTGCGCCCACTCTAGCCAGTGATGCCACTCCTCTAACGCAAGCTTGATTACAAGAAGTTCGCGATTCCCTACATCATAATTTTGCTCCGCGGGGCTTACCTTGCGTGAGAAGAAGGCGCGTGGTCTTGGTCGGTTTTTCCCTTCCTGGCGTTGGGAGAGAATGGCTCCTACACCGCTGGTTGATGCATCTACTTCCACTATGAATGGCTTTGAGGGGTCAGGATGCATGAGTACCGGGGCCAAGAGGAATGCATCATTGAGGCGTCGGAAGGCCTGCTTGGCTATGTTGGTCCAGACGAGTGTCTTGGGCTTTTAACACAGGAGCGGGGGTTTAAGCTACTAAAATCCTTAATGAATCTGCGGTAGAAAAAAAACACTGTAGAGCGCTGTAGGGCCTCAGGTTCGGGCCAGGTTTGGATGACCCCGACCTTTTCTTCTTCCATTCGGACCCCGTGGGATGATATCACATAGTCCAAAAAGGAGACAGATCAGAAAAGCGTCTGAGCTGCCAGACTCTCTACGGAGGTTAAAGCAATGCCAATATGTTTCTGACGAGGTTTTTGAGGCAGCTGCGGGAAGCATTGTGGGAAGCATCCTTCTACCCACTTCAGGATTTCCTTGGTGATCCAGGAGATTGTGGGTGAGTGGAGCATGAGCCAGGGCAGACCAAGGAGGATATCAGCATGAGATTTTTCGAGGACTAGGAACATCGGGGCGCTTGGGCAGAGGAGTGCCTTGTCCCCGCCCCCTTCCTCTCCCTCTGCTCTGAGCAGAGGGACGAGCACAACTGAGGTCAGACACACAAGCAACTTGCTTACAATCCAAAATTCCATCACCTTCCATTGTCCTTATCCGCTCACCCAAAACTTTAACCATCATATTAGAGCGGTCAGTAAGTTGAAACTTCAACATTTTTTGCAACTCGGAGCAACAGTTATTCATAAAGTTTGTAGTGAACAGAGGATTAGCATCCTCTTCCCACAGTACCATGCCCCCTAGGAGAATCCAAGTCTCCTTAAACCATGTATAAAACTTAGAAGTGCTTTCCCCCTTTTCTTGTCTACAATTTGTCACTTGAGATAAATCTCTATTAGACTGCTGGCGAGCTAATAGATAGCGGGTCAGCTGCTCCTTAAATTATGTGAGGGTGTCAGGGTCTGCCCAGAAAAACTCGTGTTCATATGTAGTTTCAGTCTTAGATTGAGTTTTAGTTTTAGATGTCTGGACTCGGTTTTTAGAAGTTGGCACATCTTTATCAGGGTGAAGACATTTTATGCTTTCTACAATTTTGTCTTTGTCATAACTATCTCCCAAAACGACATGCAGGATAAAACGGTAGTCCACCCCACCAAGCTGGTAGTGGCACGATGGTTTAATGAGCATGTCCACAAAGTTCAGTGGATTGTTGGGAGAGGGTAATATTTTGATTATGTCTTTAAGCTCGCTCATGGAAGGCGGTTGCACCATGTATCCTGTAGTGCCCCTCGCCCAAGTGCATGCTGCATTAACGGAGATCGGGTCTCGAACCCGCATCTGGAACTACATTGTCTGGATTATCCAAGTCATCATCCGACCCCCTCAGAACCACTATCCCGTAGGCGGTTCTTCCCATGCACGGACAGATCTTTTCTCTTTGAGGGACCCTTCACCAGGACCTGAGTTCCCTTACCGGGGCCAGTCTCAGGTGGTGGGCATGCACCAGAGCATGCCGCCCCTTTGGCTTGTATAGTATTTCAGACACACTGAGATAAAGCATGACGGGTTTTATACGAGGACAGGGAGGTGCACACGGAGGAGGCGCAGTGGCCACCTCGGGTACCGTATACGGCGGAGGGGAAGAAGTTAAGGTTGGCATTTTGGGTTTAGATGCGGATGACACCTTAGGAATGCTTTTCAATTCTTTCTTTGGTTTCTTGGTCCCGATATATTTATCCCAGATAGGTTTCATTTCAATCCATTTAACATAGCTGTGTCATATAATCATAATTCCAGTTAGGATCTCCTAAACCTTCATAAATTTGATCATACGCCAATTTAGATATTCAGGCTTAAACTTACCTCCCCTGGGGTAAGTTAAAAATTGGGGTTGGGGGTTCAGTTCAACCTGCCAAATTATCCAACCACAGAGTAGTATAAAATGAAAGTCCACAATTAATCATCCAGTCCCTGGGAGAATGTTCAGGATCTGGTTTTGGATATTTGTTACATGAATTACCCATCGTAAGGTAAAAACATGGCTACCTCAGACCAGTTAATATAATACGATTTTTACAGAATACCACACAATATTATAAATGAGATCCTTTATTTAGGCAAGCGTAGAAGCTCTTAACCTCTTCTGTTCACCGTAAAAGACCAACAGTGTCCACTTATTCACGGAGAGATACTGAACAGTCATGGTACTACACCAGAAACCGAAACCTTCTGTAATTCTACTTACGTTGTGAACAGGATAACATTTAGCACTCTAAGGACTCTAACCTCAGAGTGGCCACTCTAAGGACTCTAACCTCAAAGTGGATTTGGGGATTGTTCCCTAGAATATCCCACATACACAATGGTATTGATCACCAGGTGGACTTCTTTAATATGATAAAATAAAATATATAAAATTATATATTTCTTTAATATATAAAATTAAATAATAGGTCCTACCTGGTCACCAATATCCCGTACGAAGACCCCAAGACTGTAAGGATAATTCTATGTTGGAAAAAATCCCTTTCTTCTCTGTCCCTGACAAAATTGGTAGGGGTCTGAGTACTGTGTGTGTGTGTGTGTGTGTGTGTGTGTGTGTGTGTGTGTGTGTGTGTGTGTATGTGTAACAGGGTCAAATAAGGTCAACCTATGGAATTTCACTAAGTGCAATTCAGACTATAAATCTCTGGAATCTTATCTATGGAATTTCACTAGTGGAACCATTATAGTCTGATACAACACAGATGTGAAATAAGAAGTGAAGCCTCCATAAACACAGAGAAAAAGTCTCACGATCCAAACTTAAAGGTTAATTAATATAGAATATATGAGGTAAATAATAACAAGAAATACAAATAAACAAGATTAATTAAATATTTCCCTACAACAACAAAATGTCTTTTTTCACTTTCACTTAGTCAAATAAAATCACAATGCAATCAGATGAGAAGGAGTACACAATACCTGTTTATTGAAGGATAACAGCCAATAACAACAAAGTCTCAAAGAGCAGCTGGTCTTTTAAGGACTGATCAGATTGTCTACCAACAAAGTTAGCATTCAATTCAGAGATCAGCGATTTCACTCTGGGCTCCCCTTTCTTTTATACATCTCAGAGCTTTATGACATCACCCTTTCCTGTTATTCGCCCAAAGTTTTTCCCATTAAGTTCATATTTTTAAGTTAATTTGGCCGCACCTACATCATTTTCATTTACCCTTATTTTCTTATTCATTTTGATTATGCCCCTTATTATCTAATTACGCCCTCAGTATGATCTCATTTCTTTAAGTCACCGCTTATTTTTCATAGTTAATTTCCCCTTATTGTCGAGTTGATTTAGGAGTTTTTATTAAAAAAAAAAGGGTTGCCGCTTCCCTCATAAGCACCTCTCTTCCGTATTTCTCTTCATTGTAATTTGCTCTTGCAGACTGTAAAGACCTCCTGATTTCATTATACCTGTGGCTTTGAATATCTGTTTTGCCTCATCTTTTTAACCATTCAACAATGGTTAAGTGTTTTCCTCCTCTTTTATAGTTTTCCCCTTCAGTAGCTACTTTATATTTCTCCTAAATACTTCGTGTTACACGTTAGCAATATCATTCTTCTTTATGCATGTTAATATGCTGTTATTCTCATGTTAGTTGTTTTCATATCTTCTGTCTTGATGTGTACCATCATTACATTCTTGGTCACTGTGTCCAGTATACAGTATTTTCTTTTATAATTGAGTTTCCTAATTTGATTGCTAGGTTCTTGTTGTGTTTCTCTTCCACAATGGAGTTTCCTAATTTGATTACTAAGTTTTAATTAAGATTTTCATTGGTGCTTAACTCTCCCTCAACCCCTCATTTGTTTTCCTTTATGTCACAGGTCCGTCAGCCAGACGCTCTCATTCCAGAAGAAGGAGATCTACATCTCATCGTCATCACCGCTATCCTTTGGCCCAAACTGATTCTGGTTTCTCAGATTTCCTGGAGTTTCTCTACACCATTTGGCCTTCCTCTAACTTTCCTGGGGTTCAACCCAGACCCACTTCTCCTGCTCTACAGCCTTCAGCTGTCACCTGTGATCAGTCTACCCAAACTCGACCTGCCATTCAGGATTAATCCACCCAGGTGAATTATTGGGATATTTCCCCAGCGCCAAGTGTCTCCCCAAGCTTTACACGGGGGTACTCTCCGGTTTGCTGCGACTTTCTCCCTTCACCCAGTTATTCACCAACTTCACCAGCTGAACTCCCTCCTTCTGGTATGCACCCCGTTCCCATAATCCCTCTGGACAGGCTGACTGATCTATGACCTTTAATAAATTTGGTATTGCAATGTTTTTTGTCTCTAAGTGTGGTTATTTCGCTGGCACACACAGGTCCATGGTTCTACAGGGTTAAACATTGGCCTACATAGTTCATTTATTATTAATTCTTACATGCTAAACACCTACATATCATATTTTAATGGTAAATCAGGCAGAATACATTGCCATAAATGCTGATTAAACATTACATAGTTTCTCAAGACCAAGTTACACAGAGTATATGTTTTACTTTATAACATGATATAGTACCGAAAGACTACTTCACACAGGATATATGTTGTTCTTCGACATCACTATACAGGTGCTGAACCTCCAGATGACTCAGGAGAATGATGTTACAGATCCACCCAATGTAGAGGACTGGGTGTGGATAAAAACTTTCCAGGCTATGTGGGACAAGCCAGAAGAAACCTTACATGCTGTGCAAATCAATTGGACTAAGTAATCGGTATCATTTGAGACATTGTTCCGCAGCAAATCCTCCATTGTGGACATTGAGTTAGGTAAAATCTGGTTGAATTATAAGGTTTATTCTCAAGACGTCAGTGGAGGCTGGACAAAAGCTGACCTTAGCTAAAGAATCATAAAAGTTATACTTAAATTTTCTAAATTCCCAGCCTCTATTCTCTCTTTCCTGATCCTATTTCTTAATCTTAATATATATATTATTTGATCTAGTTAAATTACTGGACATTTTACTTGATTATTGATGTTTGCATATATTCATTGGTGTGAATGCTGAAAGCATTCATACCTATGTTCTTCTAAATATTTAATATTATTATTATTCCGCTCACTTTTTTTGATTCCTATCTCCTTCCACATTTTTCATCGTAGAAACGTCATTCAAACATCAAAACGTTCAGCTCAATTAGGACATGCGCGCTATTAA
>JAQMYF010000025.1:32458620-32470559 GCA_030014195.1 Neosilurus mollespiculum
TTTTTTGTCAAGTATATAATTCCACATGTGTTAATTCATAGTTTTGATGCCTTCAGTGTGAATCTACAATTTTCATACTCATGAAACAAAAGAAACTTATTGAATGAGAAGGTGTGTCCAAACTTTTGGTCTGTACTGTATATATATGAAATTTTATAGCCCAGCTAATTTTGGCCCTAGCTTTCAGTGTTTGTGGGCGGAAAGTCCAAATTTTAAAGGACCATAACTTTGGGGCCACTTGGAGTTTTCACCTAAAATTTTGGAATGGTACTCTTCACATAGCAAATTCTGAGATGGTCAATATGGGACCAGTAGTTGAGTTGATATGGGATGACTCGGATACTAAATTTATTTACAGTGTTATCTGGGATTTAGCTCTCAAAAATGTCCCATCCCTGACAAAAAAGTACTATGGAATGCCTGATGAATGATATATGAGGGTTATAACAGTGGTATATAAGAGTTATATGATGGTTATATAAATGATACGAGTTATATGAATGTTGTATGATTATTATTAGTATTCGATAAGAGTTACATAAAGGTTTTATGGATGATATAATTGAGCAAGGTGGATGTTGCTGATTAATCCTAGAGACAACATCGAACAGTGATATCCACCGAGCCGCAGGAACTTAAGAAGCCAATCTAAATCATAAAATATATTCATAAATAAATTTTACAGGTTATTTTGTACATAGTTTTACCATGACAGATTCAGGTGAGGTCGGCGAGTAGAAGATGAGATATGATTATGATTTATTATTATTTTTTAATCTTTTTTTTTTTTTTTTTTTTCCGTTTGTTTTCGGTTTCGACTGGCCGAAAAAATGCGCGGCCTCTTCGAAAACCTTCGAATATCTTCGAATATAAGATTATCACTGAGGATTTATGACTCTGCCCTGGCTGTGTGTTATGTATCGTATTTAACCTGCACTTAAAACAAACCCAAGTGCTTTTTTTCTTGATGACTTTTTATTCTTTTTTTTCCCCTGTATATTTTACATGTAACCTCCGTTTCATTGTCTCGAGTCCAGTGGGTCCGATTGAATTAGTTGTGTATTCTAACATGAGCTGCTCAGCTTTGGCTTATGGGTCAATCACTATTTCAGCCTGCGCTGTTGGTTTGAAGCTAAAACAGGAGACGTTTGTGTGAGATAGTGGAGCGCGGAGCTGCACATAAAATTTGTGCGCGTTCCTCCGCGATGCGTTCATTCCATGTCAGATCGGAGCACAATTACCTGTTAGAGGTATTTAATAATTAAACCTGGGGATTTATTATCAATTTTGGTCAGCTTTCCAATTCGCGCTGATAAGGGAAAATCCCGTATTATATCAGCGGAGAGATTATGTGGGAAATCCAAGTTGAATTAATGATTCTGGGAAACGTAAAAAAAAAAAAAAATTTCCCATATGTCCCCTGTAATACATAAATAGTTATTTAATCCATAATACAAAAATAGTTTTTCTTTGTAAAAAGGGGCGGATTCGCATGACGTGTGCAAGAAACAGCCACTTGAGCCGTTCGAAAACAAGCGAAAAGGACCAAACTGCTTCCGAAGCTGTTCACTCGTATTCGATCCACTCTGAAATCACACAAAATTCTGAGCAGGTCCGAAACTTTTCTCCAAGACCGTTAATACGGGCCATTTACCTCAAATTCAACCGACTACCGAAAAGATGCGAGTTCCAGTTCGAATATATTTAATTACCTTCCAAATAAAATTCGCTTTTACATCCGGACGTGATTGCTTACATGTGAGTCAGGTCTTACTGTCTTGCATGTTCCAATTGTGCAATAATCATTCAACTTATCCGATGGCAAAGATACAATAATTTGGTGATCTGATAGCAATGAGGCAAAACCAGTAATTATTTGGTTGCTTTCCACCAAACGAAATGAAAAAATATTTTGAATCAATAATAATATCTATTATATCCCAGGGAGTGAACCAATCAGATTGCACTGTTCTTGTGTAGAGTATACTAATATACAATGTTACATTGAAACTTTTCCTCAGTGGATCAAAAATGAACAAATTTCCACTGGGATACACAATCATGATTTTACTTTAGTTTTATATATTTTCAGGGATTATTGACCGTTTCTGTTTTCTTCTCCATGACCTCACTCTCCAGATGCTCCAGAGATTCATCCAGATTGCATTTGGCACCATAACTCTGAGCTCGATCAGATTTTATTTAACTGCTCCTGGTACGGAGCTTACCCGACCCCCACGCTGATGGTGTTATTGGAATCGGAAGCAGGTGGGAAGCCTGTACTGAACACATCGAAGCAGACTGAGAACTTTGAGCTGACTCTGAACAGAAGCATGCTGTATGATGGCCAGAACATTACCTGTGTAGGAAAACACGTAGCACAAAAGCCTGGGGACAAGAAGTTGTGCACTTTCACACTTGGTAAGCGTTGGTGTGTGGGTATATAGACAGTGCAATTATAATAATGGGCTACGTGATAGTGTGTGAATATTTGTGACCCATTCCAGCATAATAAGGTTAAAACATAAGTTGCAATGTAGTGTTTTGAGTAAGAGCCAAAGTAAATTAAAAATCGCTTACCTGCATGAAAATGTGATATCGCCAAAAATACATTCTTCACAATTACATCCATATGCACAATCTATCTATGCTAAAATACTTGTTTAAGAAAGGGTTCACGTTGTTGTAAAACAGTAGAAATATCCACTTAATGTTGCTGATTTTCAAACCGCTTTTGTGGTTGCTCAGGGTATTTCCTTATTATCCATACTCACTACCGGAATACTCTCCCCACTTACAGAATCCCAGAAGGATTCCCCCAATCATATAACAGAAAACAAACGAGAAGCCTCAAAACAGACATGACTCGGTGTAAATAGAACTCATCTGTTGCTAGGAGGACCCTAGGAAGATCGTGCCGATTGGTCGAGAGCCAGATCATTTATTTTATGGATGTTAGCGAGTTTCAGATGTGGACATTTCAGAAACTGTTTCTGTAACCGTAATTGCTATTTTCTCATAAGTAACATTTCCTGCTTAGCGACATACAAAGTGATGTAACTCCGTCTATTTTCATGCTGTAATCATGTATTATACCTCATTTTCAGTTCTCTTTCAAAATATATCAGTATCTCAGTATGTCAAGTTTCCTACTTAATCCGTATTAGGCTGGAGCCGGTCACATTTATGTAAGTCTGTAAAAGTACCACTTTTAGTTAGAAGGTGTTATGTACTGTATATATGTTTATATAGTGTTTACTCAATGTGTTTGATTATAATGCTAAGTTCTGTAATTGTTTACTCAAGTATAAATTATTCAGAATTTAATACACGGTGATGCTTTTCTTTTATTACATGGAAGCCCTTGAGGGCTGTGTGTTAACGATACATCACTGGATGTTATGTTTCATCAACACTAGTTCTTTTTCTAGTGAAGGTCATTGACTCAATACCACTTTTCTATTCCACTACCTATTCTCAAACCAGGAACGTCATCTAATATCTACTGTACGCTACCACTCAAAAGTTTTAGAACCCGCACCTTCTTTATTGAACTTTACAGTTTTATGTCTTGGTGTCCTCTGAAATGAAAGTATTGAGCTAAAAAAAAAGTTGGAGGTAAAAATAATAAATAAATCAATCATGAAATTGCTGAACTGCATAATCCTACGAGGGTTGCGGGGAGGCTGGGGCATTTCTCAGCGGACACTGGGTGAAGTCGGGGTACACCCTGAACAGCTCACCAGACCATTGCAAGGCCAACACATACACAATAGTTTCCACTCACACCTAGGGGCAATTTGGAACAGCCACTTGCCCTAATGTGCATGAGGGAGGAAATCCGAGTACCACGCAAGCACAGGGGGAACATGCACAGAAATGCCTGAGCCAGGACTTGAACCCGGGACCTTCTAGCTAAGAAGCATACGTGCTAACCATTACGCCATCGTGCCACCCTGATATCATATATCCTGTTCTGAATACATGGCTACTGACTATGCATGCAGATCAGTTCAAATAGTACCCGAAAAGTGCTCCGGAAAACAGTCATGCCAAGAAGGTGATCTAATAAAAATGCTCCAGTGTTTTAGGAAACCAAGGCTGATTCCATGACAGCTGCTTAAAGACGTAACACTCTGCACATCAGCGATATAAACAAAGTGTTTAAATTTACTTCCTGATGGCGCCTGTGAATGTTGCCCACTCTGGAAAGCAGAATTCACAGGCGAATCAGAAGTAGCTTTGTGATACTACCAAAGCCCTCACAGACATGACTAAAGACTTCTTGCTCAGAAGAGGCCAGGTAACAGCGCCTGAAGTGAATTAAATAAGGCCACCATTATAAAATGCCATTCTTTATAATAAACTGCTTATTAACTTAATTTGCTCGGTTTGTACAGAGAAATCTCAGCCCTTGGGCTTGCACAAGACCTCGCCTTTCGACCCTCGGGCTGAGATTTCTGTGTACAGACCTCGCACTCAGTTAATAAGCAGTTAGTATTGTGCATATCAGAAAACATAGAGACTGACATTGCCATAAGCCACACCTTTTTCAGTAGGACCGATGGATACAGAGTTCACACTGTGTACATCATCTTACTGTTCGTCCACAGCACTTAACCGTCTGCACCCATGTTTATTTCCTGTATTACAGCGGCACCTGAGCCAAGTGGAACACCAATGGTTGCTGCTGTAGAAGGCTCAAACGTTACCCTCAGCTGCTCAGAGTCCAAGTCTCTGCCTCCTGCTAAAACCATGTGGCTGAGACAAGAGAAGCCTGTCATTCCCAGCTCCAAGTACATATTGGTTGAGCAGGGCCCAATCCTAGACCTCATCATAGTCAATGCCACCAAGGACGACCAAGACGTGTATTTCTGCTCAAGTGAAAACGTCATTGGTGTACGCATGCAGGAGGTCATCCTTACTATCCGATGTAAATAAAACTCTTTTAGTTTTTTGGGTTTTTTTGTTTGTTTGTTTGTTGTTTTTTTTTAACTAATAACACAAAATGAATAAGTTTTGGTAGAATTATTAGAAATTCCACTATAGATTAAATGTGGTAATGAAGTCTGCACATAAGATTTTATTGAAAGCTTCTAGAACGTGACCTGATAACCACTGTATTGTATTGAACCTTCTCATGTACATATTTTTCCAGCATCTGCGGATAAGTCTGGAGTCACGATCGGGATCTTCATATCCTTTTTAATTTTAGCAAGTGGACTCACAGTGGGATATTTCCTGTACAGCCGTCGCGACAGGATATGCCTGAGTATGCATGTTTTTTTTTTAATGATTTGTGAAATGTATCTGTTGAAATATTGGTTCTGGAAAATTAATGTTTTTTCTCTCTCACTATCCACAGGTTGCAGGTTTGGGTAAGTACAAAGCTAAGTCCGATTGGTTGTTGATGATGATGATGATGATGATGCGGCTAGCAGCTGTGGTAGTGATGCTAAACTAGCTAACAATATTACCATATTTGTCTTGTTATTTTTCTTATTTGTATTATTTTATTTATATCTTAGAATGTGCTAGAAAGGAATGCTGTGAACTGATTGCTGATAGGCTGATATCTTATGTATTTATGTATGCATGCATGTATGTAATCATGTAAGCAGTGGTGGCTATATGGTCATTGCTCTAGATTAGTAATCAGAAGGTCAGGGGTTCAAGCCCCAGTGCCACTTTTAGCAATCGCACAGTTGTAGATAAATCTAAGTAACACTCTGGATAAAAATTTAATAAATAAATAAATAAATAAATGTAATGTAATGTAAAATGATTTAATGTAATAGCTTGGGATAACAGACGCTATCCAAACCAGCTAACTCAGGATAATGCTTGAATCGAAGTGGTGGACAAAAGCAGTTTCTGACGGTCACTGATATTACAAATTCAATAAAATGCTGTAAAAAAAATTATTAATTAACATTTGAGATATGGCCTTCACAAGTAAAAAAGCACTTTTTGGCCCGATGAGCTTATACCATGACAGTGCGGCGCCTGTCCACAATTTACAAAATGCTTCTTTTCCTTTATTTCTTGATTGATTTAGGTTTTGTTTGCTGTAGCATTTTACAATTCTACACAGAATTTTTAAATTCAGTAATTATGCAAGTTTCTGCAGACGTTTTAAAAATCACAAAAAATGCTTCTTCTCCTTTATTTCTTGAACGATTTGGATTTTGTTAGATGTGTTATCTGATAGGGCTAGGGGTGACCCTTTACAATCCTACATAGAATTTGTAAATTCAACAAGTGTGCAAATTTATAAAGACTGTTTCAAAATCTTCTTCTTCTTTTTTTCTTGACCCATTTGAATTCTGTTTGCTTCATCTGATAGAACTCTGTGGGCCATAATAGTGATCAGCTCCGAGCATCCTTCTGCTCACTTTTTACTTTTACCTGCAGAATTAAAAATGCTAAGAAATATAACCATCGTGTTTGCTCTCATAAACAAATTCATCAAATGCAATATGACACAAATCAGTAAAAGTTGGTGACACTTGACCCTATAAATATTTGGTTAAATACTTGTACTTGCTAAAAATTGCATAATTTTATCTCGTCGGATGAGCATGACATTATTGACGTTGTGGTTTCAAAACTCAAGTCTAATTTAAGTTTGCTTTTCTTTTGTTTCTGTGTAGTGTTAGGGTGGTCCTTATTTTCGAACTTTTGAATTGTAAAGCCAGCAACCCCTACAAAGTTTTCAAACACCGAAAAATGGAATACCAATAAGGACTTTTCTAATCAAATAATATTTAAGGTATGCTCAAAGGCGCTGGAGTTTCTGTCCTATAAATGCCTGGCATGGTGTGGAAGACTGCCTGCAAACGTGATAAGTTCCCAAATTACATATATTTCAGACATTACTATGCCATCGCCTCATTGGTAAGAATGCAGCTGAATAATGCTGTAGCTGTGATCCTACAGAGGTAAACTAAACATGAGTTCTGTCATTTAAATATGGATAGGGTTGTATGGCGCACTCAGCAATGACAAAACGCAAGTAGTGTAGACCGTACACTGTGTTCCATGTGTAGGGAAGTGCAGAATGCTTCCTGAAAGTAACTTCATTTTTCTTTATTAATCTGAAACTTTATGGTAATTAATCTGTAACATTATGGTAGTTAATGCTTAGATAGCAGTAATGCCTAACTTCGTCAGTGTTGAGCATACTGTAAATATCATTCAAATCAAAACCAATTTAATGGGCGCCCATCAATTTTACTCAAACTTAAATTGTTTACCACCAGTAAGGACCACTCTAGTGTTATATACATTAAAACAATTATTCACATCAGGCTCTGTGGATATTGCTTAATATTCCTCTTGACATCCCACCTTAGGAAACTATTCAGTGATATCCATCTCACGTTTGCCTTATAATTGTTTGTACTTAGATTTAGATTCATTGTTTGTATGTAAATGTTTACTACAAATGTAGCCAGGATGAATTAATTTTCTCTTTTATTTAATAATTTGTTTAATTTTCCTGATTAATTTTGCACTGGGTGGCACGGTGCTATAGGGCTTAGCACGTCTGCCTCACAGAAAGAAGGTCCTGGGCTCGAGACCCGGTCTCAGGCGTTTCTGTGTGGAGTTTGCATGTTCTCCACATGCTTGTGTGGGTTATCTCCGGGTACTCCGGTTTCCTCCCACAGTCCAAAGACATGCATATCAGGCTGATTAGCTGTTCCAAATTGGCCCTAGGTGTGGGTGTGTTGTGAATGGTTGTGTGTTGCCCTGCGATGGTACTGCGAGCTGTTCAGGGTGCATCCACGCCTTTGCCCAGTGTCAGCTGAGATGGGCTTTAGCCTCCCCGCGACCCTTGTAGTAGGATTAAGCCGTTCAGTGCCTTCGGTTTTGTCTTTACTAAGTGAAAAGCCTGGTGGGTTTTGCAGCATTGTGATTTGTCTCCGTCTCTCCAGTCATTCAAGTGACAATGTGGATGTGATGAATCTCATCGAGTCCGAAGATGAAGATATTTTCCAGAACACCATTCCGAGGCTCCCTCCACTTACTAACGGTCACGTTCGTACTCCAGCGACCACACTCGTCGAGATTCACAGCGTTCAGTCCAGTAAGTGTTAGCTAACACTTTTTTAGCACAGGATTTCAACTGCAGAATGTTATTTCTGAGATATTTATTCAACTCTCTGTCTATCAGAGTTCACATCTGGAGGAGAGATGTTTAGGTTTTTGTTTTTTTTTTGTTTTGTTTTGTTAGGGTTATAACCGGAAAATGAAATCTATCATGAACTTTATTTATATTTCAGATGATCATGAAGATGTGAATGATACAAACACAGAGAATCACACGCAAGAGCGACCACAGGATCACAGGCAGGATCACACGCAGGATCACACGCAGGATCACACGCAGGACCTCATACAGGTTCACATACAGGTTCACAAAGACCCTGATGAAAAATAAAGAAAAGGGACTTGATGGACTTTTGTCCCTCTACAGAAATTCTTTAAAGAGCTACTGTGGCTCGTTTTTTAAATGCAGGGATCTTAAGTTGCAATTTCTGTGTGTTTGTGGGGTTTTTTTTAATGTTGCATTTGTAGGATACAGACACCAGTTACAAATGCAGTCAAAATATTATAAAAATATATATTCTAATAATTATTTTCTTTGTTTATTTGTTTGTTTTATTATTTTGGCGACATTGCAGATATTAAAGGCTCTGTGTGTGTGTGTGTGTGTGTGTGTTGTGTGTGTGTGTGTGTGTTCGTCCCTGCTGCTTTGTATAGAATTTTAAAAGATCTTCACATGTTTTAAGACAATGTTTTTGTAGTTGGATTCGAATACAAAAGAAGCTTTACTTTAGGATTTCTTTAAGAACGATGTGATATAACTACTGTACTGCATCTACTGTAATCTGTATGCGGGTCCTCAGGGCAGCAGGTGGATGTCCTATGTTTTCTGAATATGAGTAATGATGTAATGATTAATCTGATAAGAAGGAACAGAAGGTGGTCATAAGAGTCTTTCCACAGTCAGTAGTTTTTGTTGAGGCTTTATTTTAACCAGCAGTGTGTGTGGCAGATCAAGGGAAAACACTAAAATATACAGAACAGGAGGTTCTCCAGGACCAGGCTTGGGAACACCTGTTTTGAACAGTTCAACTGGTAAAATAAGTTACCTGGTAAAAAATAATTATTGTTTAGGGGGGTTTTTTGTATTGTTTTTTTTCTTTAGAGAAAATATTTTTCAGGTTGTAGATGATCATTAATTTGAGTAAATTGAGTAAATTACTATGGATATTCATGTACGAATTGTTTAGTGGTGAATAAGTTGGGGAAATGTATGATGTATAATCCTGAATGAATGGAAATATTTGACAAAGCTGGAACTATTTCAGGTGACTTATTTATGACTATGAAATGTATTTCTATTTGTACTCTCTTGCTAGCTAAAATTTTGCCCTTTACATACATTACACACCCACACACACACACACACACACACACACACACACACACACACATATATACACACACAGCAGTGTGCAGTGAAGATTATACACCACCACTTTTGTCTTAAAGGGCTCCTAATAAAAAGAAGTAAAAAGAAATCTCTATATTGTTTTGGTGAAAATGTATTGAACAATGTTATTGTAGGCAACGAGAACCAAAAAAATAATTCCGACAAGTATATTAAGGTAAAAGTATGGCTAATAAACAAAAACACAGAATATAAATTTTTCAGAAAAATTGAAAGGTGACGCAAATTTTTTTTTTTACTTTTGCATAGCATGAATGAACTTCAAACTATATGGAATGGTTTGGCGAGTGAAGAAATTAAAAAATATGTGAACACTATGCCTGAAAGGTTAAATGCTCTTAGCAAAATATACGGTGGCCACAATAAATATTGACCTTTTTTTTCCTCAAAAAAGAGACTGTTATTTTTGTTATTACATCTGTTATATTGTTGTTTGTTTCCTTATTCTCATCAATATGATCCAATATCACATGAAATAAATACTTGAATAGTACTTGGTTTCTGATTTATCCTCATTTTGTTAAGTGTATAATCATCACTACATCACTGTATTTTTTAATTTCAAATTTAAAACTACTGTGTGGGTGGGTGGGTGGGTGGGTGTGTGTGTGTCAAGTCACCAATAAGAACCGACTCCTTTGACTCCCAAACGGATCAGTGCCATTGTATCCTAAACACTCCAATATGTTACCCGTTTTTTATCTGAGTAAGTGACTGCAAAGGATTCTAAATGGTAACCTTTTAATTATATTTTTAGTGTGTCCACATTACATTTTAACTACAAAAATAAACAATAATAATATACAGAAGGCTCATCCATGTAAACCCACTCACCACATTCGATCTAAAGAATTGATTCATTTTTGAATGACACATCACCCAACACATCTCCAACAATGCAAAAAAAAAACTAAAGTATCTTTATAATATTATCTGAGGTTTTTTTTTTAAATAAAGAATTACATGAAAACTAATAATTAAAGTGTGAGGAGTATGAAGTCACACATTTCTCCTTTGGTAGTCCTTTTCCTGGGTTTTGTGTGACCAGGTGCTGCATTTATGTTTTGGTAAAAGTGGAAAGAAAGAAGAAAAAGAAAAGAATATAGAAGATAAAAGAATACAAGGTTTTCTGTTGAGAGAGTGGGTATTCCCGCTGTTACCTGCCATTTTAGGCAAGGCCGGTTCTCTCTCCCGGCATCCTTGTTTCCATTTTTCCCCTGTCTGTGTTCTAGTCCCCATTTCTGGCTCAGCATATGGGCCCTAAATGAATCGACACTTCCGTCGTCGACACGTTACATAAAGGTCAGTTTCAATGTTATTTGTGTACTTTTGTGTATGGGTGGCAATGGTTAGCACTTCTGCCTCACAGCGAGAAGGTCCTTGGTTCGAGTTCCGGGCTCAGCGAGAGCGTTTCTATGTGGAGAGTGCATGTTCTTTCCATGCTTGCATTGGTTTCCTCCTGGTACCCCGGTTTCCTCCCACAGTCCAAATACATACATGTTACTTTAATTGGCTGTTCCAAATTGCCTGTAAGTGTGAGTGTGTATGCTTGAGTGTGTGTTGACTCTGTGATGGAATAGCGACCTGTTCAGGGTGTACTTGACCTTCACGCAGAGTTGCAAGATGAATGGATGTATTGAACATTTTCGACTTTATAAATGTTTTATTTTTGCGTAATCATCTCAGCTGGGTTTCACTCCATCTCAGTCCAAACCACCTTCTTCTAACCACCAGACCGAGTGAGCCCCGTCTTCTCATCTGACTCCCAGTTTTATCTTCTTCGGGTCGTTTCCAGTTTGTCGACTGATTGTGTGTGTGTGTGTGTGAATACACATGAAACAGAATTTACATCCTAACTCTTGTTCATGTGAAAGAATTTGGGAGTTTCCTGTGTTATCTATGGAATGTCTGAGAAAGAAAGCCAATGTTCAGCTATAATAATCATTCTATAGACATACAAAAATACTTCTAGACCCTACTCAAAAGAATACAACTTATTAATTCTCACAATTCCCCCTTTTTACACCATTCTATGGTGTAAACATCAATATGTGTCCTGTAAGCGTGATTCTTCGTTGCACATAAGCCATGTGTATCAGTAGACTAAACATCACACCATCAGTGAAATAGTGATAGCATAAGCATATATATTACAAATGTATTATCCAAACAACTTAAATCTAAACTATAACAAGTATAATCCTTAAAATAATGCAAGCCAAACCTTCATGTGAGAGCATCTAAGCAACATTCTGCTTAATCATATCAACTCATAACATTATAGCACAATCATGTAGAACAGGGGTCACCAACCTTTTTGAAACTGAGAGCTACTTCATGGCTACTGAGTCATACGAAGGGCTACCAGTTTGATAGGCTCTCCTGAAATTACACATTTGCTCAGTTTTCCTTTAGTTAT
>JAQMYF010000025.1:32475077-32492525 GCA_030014195.1 Neosilurus mollespiculum
GAGGCATGTAAAAGAACCATTGCTGATTTTTGTCAAGAGTAGGCTGCATAGCCGTCAGTGTGTTTCTGCCCTGCAATAGTCTGGTGAGCTGTCCAGGGTGTACTCTGTCCTCTCCCAGAGTCAGCTGAAATGGTTGCCAGCCTCCTCACGACCCTAATTAGGATTAAGCGGTTCAGAAAATGAATGAATGAATGATGAAAAATAAGTAACAAGATAGAAATATTCAACAAAGAAAAACAACAGTGAAATACTAGTCTAATCTAAAATACTAATCTAAGTTTTAGAAAAGTTTGAGATTTGCTGGCATCCGCCGTATTCCGTGCGTTTTGTCATGATTTCTTTTATTCATATTTGTAAAAACACGCAAATAAAAAACAAATGGTTTGAGAACAAAAAGCGACTGATTTACGATAGGAGATTCTCGTTGTTTTGTTTTTTTGCCACAATCCGCAAACCACTCGCAAATCAGTCGCAAATTGTCGCAGGACTTTCTGATATATGTATTTAAGCCGCAAAATATTTGCTTGCAAGTGGAGTCGCAAAACATCTTGACAAGAATTTTAAAATTCGCAAAAAAATCGCAAGAAAATCAATTTGCATCAGTCACTTTTCTATCCCATCATTAGTGTGATCAACCCCTAAGCAAGCTGAAACTGAACATAAACTAATAGGGGAGAGAAGGGCTAGTTTGTACAAAACCATTTTTTTGTTAAGTTGACATGTAGAAATATCAAGCAATGCCAACAGAAATTGGGTTAACAATAACTCGTATTATGCCTTATGACATGCTCAAAAGATATTGAGATCAGGAGAATAATTTCTGAGAAGCAAATGATTTTTAAATTTCAGCTCATGTTTACCAATATGCCCCATGGGTGGGTAAGTTGGTACACCATGTGGGGACCTTTGGTAAAGCACTTGTCTGCATGTAACAGTGTCCCAAATACAAAATTGTCAAGGTTTGCATTAAATACCAGCTTCAAACAAGCACGTACAGTTCCACATGCACTAGGAGATGGAAGAACTTAACACAACGTCTTCTTCAGACACAACTTCCTGGTCATCAACTTCGGTACGAACTTGCCCCATACTGAGTTCAAGACAAAAAAAACATTGCCTTGCCAAACTTTCAGAACTTTCACTTCTGTTAGACTGCAAGATGACAGCTTAGATGCTTATCTTTTACATCCATACTAAGTCATTATTAGAGTTACCGCTTAATGGTACAAACATCTCCTTAGTTTAGATTGGGAAAAAGTTTAAAAAATATAGTCAAAAAAGGTTTTTTGGCACTCACCTTTAACCATGTGTTCAAACCTGTTGAAATTAAAATGGCAGTGATCTGACCAAAGGAGACATCATGTGACAAGAGTGCAAAGTTTGAACACTTTTGACATATTAGGTGTACCAACCCGACCGGTTGTATCAACTAGTCCCACTCTTCCCTAAAGTGTTATGGTTGCTTCAAATCATTTAAGTCCCTATGCTGGTCCAGGTCATGCGATCCCTGTATACCTTTTTGATATGAGTGCAAGAAAAAAAATCTTTTTTTCTGATATAGCTGTACCCTTCATCAGAATCAGAATCAGAATACTTTATTTGTCCAGGAGGAAATTGTGTTTAAAAAAAAAACAAAAAAAAAAAAAAACGTGTGTGGTGTGTAGTAACTCTCCATGAAAGTAAAAGTTCTGCAACTCTCTCAACCCACATATTGAGGGGGCAGCTACTTATAAACAATAAAAATAACAAGTACAAGAAAAAAAAAATGATCAAGTTAATCATTCATTTTCTGAACCGCTTAATCCCAATTAGGGTTGCGAGGAGGTTGGTGCCCATCTCAGCCGACTCTGGGCGAGAGCAGAGTACACACTGGATGGCAATGCATCCTAATCTTTACCAACAACAGCAATAGTTCTTTTACATGCCTCTCACCACAGACAGTGAGAGACATGGCTGGCCTTTGATAACCCAGTTAGCAAGGTTAGCCAACCTTGGATCAGTGATCCAACACCCTACCACCGGGCCACCACTGCCCCGAAAGTTAAAGTAAGCAAGAAAAAAGATTATTCATGTTCATATTTACGAAGATAAATGGAGATGAAGGAAATCTGCTTTATCATCATGTGTGATGATGCAGTGATTGACTCAGAATATTTCCAGCGGTTACTTTAAATTCAAGTGAATAATTCAGTAGATCATTCATGGGTAAACTAGTCAAGCCACTAGTCATGTTAAATTCTTGAGCATTACTCCGGAATTCGCTTCATTCATAACCTGTGACATGTAAATACCGGATCTCCAGTGTCGTTGTTGTAAAAAAATGTGATGTAATCTGATGTAACATCAGAAATCAGTTCACCTAAAGCGGGATGGTAAAATCTCCTCTGTATCTTTTACTGGTGTAGTGTTAGCACGTCCTCCTAGCAGCAAAAGGGCAATTTAGAAATGGGCAGTTTAGATTAATCACTTAGCCTTATGTGCATGTCTCTGGACAATGGGAAGAAATGAGTACCTAGTGGAAACCCATGCAAGCACAAGGAGAACATGAAGCCTCCGCACAGAAACGCCCTTGTCGGCCCTGGGACTCAAACCCAGGACCTTCTTGCTATGAGGCAGACATGCTAACAGTGGAAGTGTTTATTATGTCCAGTATGTGGGTGGGAAGTTTTAAGGATGTCATTACAGAGTGGGTAGGTCTATCAGTATGTGATGTCCCAGAGTGTGTAGGTCATGTGACACACTGGTGGTTAGAAGGAGACAGTGGTACAGAGGGACAGTCTGGCCCCTGGGGAATGACTGCTAAGTGGTCTGCACATTATATGGGACATTCCACAAAAAAATGACTTTTTTCTTTCAGATGAAGGTAAACTTATATCAGAGCTGAAGCCTGCATTCCTACCCCAGCTCTACGGAAAGCCTGGCTGCGAGACATGGACTGTGTCTTTCTCTCCAGACGGTACACGCCTTGCCTGGTCCGCAGGTTATGGAGTAGTCAAGGTGCTGCCATGGCCTCTGCCTTCAAACATGTATGTGAAACTCAGAACAGAATTTCAAATTAGTGCTGAATCATGAGAGGATCTACAAAAGAAGTCTTTGATCTTGTCTGCAAAGGGCCACGATGAGGCTGCAGGCTTTCATTCCAGCCAGATATGACACTCACTTGATAGTTGACAGGAACCCAAAACGAACTGATTAAACAAGTGGAAACAGGTGGGACTCTTGCATGGTTGCCATGAAAGTCTACAGTCACAGAGTTACTTTTTTGGGCAAGATTTTAGATCCCTGATCTTAAACCTTACTACAGTGAATTTTTGCCAAAAGACTTATCTGGAAAAGTTTTATTATGTATTCGTGCCCTGGATAACCTCAGATGCACTACACAAGCTTGTATTTGGGTTCTAGGGTTGATTCTTGGTGCTTGCACCAACAGTCAGGTAAATTAAGTGTCAGTCTTCCGCCTATCCTTTCAATAAATTCCAAATATATTTAGTCACAAACGCACAACAATGACCTGTAAAGTACAACAATGGCCTGTAACATACAACAGTGTTCTGTAGCATTCCACAGTTGTTATTAACATACAACAAGTGTATTCCTTTAACCAAAAGGGTAATTTGTGTAAAATGACTGCCGCGATCAGTGACGAGCAGTTGTACCATAAAGGGTTAGTGTTACATTCTGTTTTGAGGCTGTACCTTATGGGTTCACCATTCTGATTTTTATATAATATGAAAAATAAAGTAACACGTAGTAATAGTTTTCCAGTATAACAATTTATCAATACTAATCACCTACAGAATACTTCATGGTTGGGAACTTGCACCTGAAAAATCTAAAATCTATCTAAAAATTATTGCTTTTTTATTGTCTACAGATTTGGTGTTCAGCTAGGTTCTTGGAGATCTGGTTTCCTGAGACACAGATCACTCACTCAATTGCTGAACCGCTTATTCCAACTAGGATCGCGGGAAGTCTGAAGCCGACATTGGCCGAAGGCAGGGCACACCCTGAACATCACAAAGTCAACACTCACACAACCATTCACACTCACACCTAAGGGCAATCAGCTTAATGTGCATGCTTTTGGACTGTGGGAGGAAACTGGAGTACCCAGAAGAAACCCACGCCAACACGAGGAGAACATGCGAATTCAATTCAGAAATGCCTAAGCCCAGGACTTGATTCCAGGACCTTCTTGCTGTGAGGCAGATGTGCCCTGATGTAGTTCAACAAATGTCCAACAGGAAATCAGATCTCCAGGAACCTAGCTGGAGACCAAAGCCCTTGAGTGTATAAAAAATAAATAAATAAATAATAATAAAAAAAAGCTCTGGGATGAATGAATGGTTAACCACTGAAAAAATATTCTAGGTAGCACCAAGCATGAACCCATAACTATCCACAGAAACAGTTACTTTATTAATTTATTGTGAATAACGAACTCTTTGGGATTTGGTTTGTACCAAAACCATCCTGTTTTTTTCAGTCATTCTGCAGACAATAAAATACTGGATTGTGGAGGCATCGTGTGGGGTATGGCGTTCGGGCCATGTGTTTCAAACCGGGTGAAATCTTCTAAAGAGACTGTAAAAGGCCAAGATCTGCTGCTAGCCACAGGACTTATTAATGGGCAGATCAAGGTGTGGGACGTCTCCACTGGTAAGAGTTTTTGCAGTAGGCTAAAATAGTAATAGTAATAGTTACCAATCTTGTTTTTCATTGATAAACTCAAACACAAAAGCTCTAAAAACACAAAGTATAGGCATCCTGAATGTTTAACTAGATGGGGTGGGTTAGATTTAAGCTGCAGGAACAGGGTATGTTTTTGCTTGGTGTAAAAGAACTTTGTACTCAATCACACTTTACCTAGTAGTTACACTTATGTAATTTTTATTGCCCCATCAAGCAGATATATGCTGTATTTTCATGCAAAAACCACACACTGCTATTAGGCCAATTCTTTTTCTAATACTGGTTTCACTTTTAGGAAAGATATTGTTCAATCTCTCTGGCCACAAGTCAGTTGTGAGAGATTTGGTCTTCAGTCCTGATGGAAGTCTTACTCTTGTTTCAGCCTCCAGGGACAAAACTTTAAGAGTCTGGCACTTGGGAAAAAAAGGTGACGATATATTGTATCTTAATAAAACAGTGCCATAAGTGACTAAGATAATAAAATGTCCCCTCTGTGTGTAAACACATCAGTACAGCAGGGTTGAGTATCTAAAACTTCTATGTAACTATTAAGCAAGTTAGATATTTACCTAATTACTATGTTCAGCTATTGCAATAGGGTGGCACGGTGGCATAGTGGTTAGCACGTCCGCTTCACAGAAGGAAGGTACTGGGTTAGAGTTCCGGGCTCAGGCATGTTCTCCCCATGCATGAAGGGGTTTTCTCAGGGTACTCTGGTTTCCTCCCACAGTCCAAAGACATACACATTAAGCTAATTGGCTGTTCCAGATTGCCCCTAGGTGTGAGTGTGAATAGTTGTTTGTATATGGGTTGGTCCTGGAATGGCTTGGTGAGCTGTTCAGGTTGTACCCTGCCTATGCCAGGTGTCGGCTGAGATAGGCGCCAGCTTCACCATGACCCCAGTAGGACTAAGTGGTTTGCAAATCAGTGGCCAGCCAGCTAGCTTTATCATGTGATAAGCAATCTACTAAGTGGTAGTGGTAGTAGTGGTAGTAGTAGTAGTTTATAGTTAAGGGCGGTTTCTGTTTCTAACAGTCACAAGCTTCATGACAATCAAGCTAACACTAGCAAGCTGATGTTGACTGACTGAATATTATATACAAAATTTCCTCATCTTCTTTATTTCATCCAGTGTTTTCATTGTTTGATATCTCCAGGTATACCATCCCATGTGCTCACTGGTCCAGATTCCTGGGTGTTCAAATGTTGTGTTTCTCCAGATAGCAGTCTGATTGCTTCCGTCTGTGACTTCGACACAGTGAGTAGACTGACTAATTATTCATTCATTCATTTTCTGAACCGCTTAATCCTAATTAGGGTCGCGGGGAGGCTGGTGCCCATCTTACCCGACTCTGGGCAAGGGCATAGTACACCCTGGACAGCTCGCCAGGCCATTGCAGGGCAGAAACACGCTGATGTACTCTTGACGAAAATCAGCAATGGTTCTTTTACATGTCTCTCACCATAGACAGTGAAAGATTAGGTAACCCAGTTAGCTGCACTGGGGGGACAGAAGTGACAACCCGCTGATAGTGGGGCTTGAACCCCCGACCTTCGGATCAGTAATTTAGCACCCTACCACCAGGCCGCCACTGCCCCCCAACTGATTATATTTAATAAAAAGAATTAAGGGTTGATGAATGCTCAGTAAATTCATATTATCCTTACCTGCAAAATAAACACACACACACACACACACACACACACACACACACTCTTGTTTTCATAACTTCAGGGAGAAAATACCTTATCTTGCATTAACTTCCTGGAGACTTATCCTAACCCTAACCATTACCACTGCTTTCCTAATCCTAACCCTTAGCCTAACTTTAACTTACCCCAACCCTTACCCTAACCCTAACCATTACCACTACTTTCCTACCCTTACCCTAACCTTAACTTACCACCAACCCTTACCCTAACCCTAACCATTAACACTACTTTCCTAACCCTAAACAGAAAGTTTATCTCTGGAGTCTTCGATCCTTCACCTTTGTCCGGAACTTGAAATACAGTCAGCAGCGAGCCATGATGTCTTGTGAATTCTCTGCGGATGGAGCGCTGCTTGCGGTTGGGTCTTATGAAGAAAGGACAGGATGGTGGCTGAACCTGTGGGATCCCTACACTGCAGATCAACTGATGAAACTGGAGTGAGTCAGTCAGTCATTAAAGGAGTGGTTTGCCATTTTTAAAAGTGAATCACACCTGCAAAGAAAACAGGATAAGTGTTTAACCCTGTTTGGTGTATAGTGTTGAGCTTGGGGGAGGTGGAGCTTATTTTGGGGTTAGAAAAGTATAACCAGAAGCTCTTAATAAAGAAACTAATCGAATACATTGCAAGGAAATATTGTAAATCACGTTTTCTAAGGCATGTGATTTATGTGGTAATTTTAATTCTAGAAAAAAATACAAATACCTTTAACATGCCATAACCAGAAACAAAGATGGTTACAATGGCTGAAATGCCCTTCAGCAAGGCACCTAATCCTCAACTGCTCTCCGGGTGCTGCAGTGTGTGGCCGCCCACTGCTCCAAGTGTGTGTTTTCACTTTGGATGGGTTAAATGCAGAGGCAAATTTTCCTTGTAGGATTAGTACAGTATATCAGAATGATTTAAAAAAATCTTAACCCCTTAATATTCTGTCAGGACTGTGTGAGGGAAATATACATCGATCAGCCATAACATAAAAAATATTATGAGCACTTACAGGTGAAATGATTGACATTGATTATTTTGTTACAGTGGCTCCTGCCAAAGAGTGGGACGTATTAGGCAGAAAGTGAACAGTCAGTTCTCAAAGTTGGTTTGTTGGAAGCAGGAAAAAATGAGCAAACGTAGGGATTTGAGTGACTTTGACAGCACTGTGATGGCTAAATGACAGGGTTTATTCGTCTCCAATACAGCAGGTTTTGTGAGGTGTTCCAGGTATGCAGTGGTAAATATCTGCCAAAAGTTGTCCAAGGAAGGACAACCAGTGAACTGGAAAGAGTGTCATGGGTGCTCAAGGCTCATTGATGCACTTCGGGCATGCATCAGTGTGTCTGGTCTGATCCCACAACATTTACTGTAGCACAAATTGCTGAGGTCATTAAAGCTCTCAGAACACTGAAGTAGAGTACATTGTGGGGTGTTGTGTATGGGTTTGCCAAGACCAAACCAATGCAGACCAGTCTGGTGGTGTTAATGACAACACAAGTGGTCAACACACCCACAACCATTTAAACTCGCACTCACACCTAGACCTAATATGCATGTCTTTTGAACTGTAGAAGGAAACCGGAGTACCCGGAGGACGCAAACCAAGCACGGGGAGAGCATGCAAACTCCACACAGTACAGCCCAGCGCTGGGACTCGAACCCACCACCGTGCTCCCCTGTTTGCTTCACAATAACAAACACTTGATGGGTGGGAATTGGATATGACCAAAATTAGGGGAGAGAAAATAGTGGGTGTGGTGGGAGTAATATATAGTTATCTGATGATACGCATGGTTTCAATAATTTGTAATATATTGTTCAGGCTTACTTATTGATTCATTATACTTTATTCTACCCACTGTATCTTTTTTCCACTTCCTCCTTAGGGACTGTGATCTGTGTGTGGATAGATACTACAATGTGTTGGCAGCTTTCACGTTTTCTCCTGTATTCCCTCATCTGGCAATTAAAGACTACAGGTGAGACGTCTGTATTAATCCTATAATCTGATATCTACAGCCTGTGCAGCATAAAAAGATGTGGTGATAACATAACTACCTAATATTTAATTTTAACAAGCAAAACATATATTTCACTGACTTTCCCTTCTGCAGTTATACAGTAGTAGTGCCGTAGGTGTTCTACTGTTGTCTCAGAAGAGCCATCGTTTTCTCCATTCTTGGTGACCCGGATGTTTTTTTCCACGCGTTTATTTCACGATCATATTGGAAGATCCCATTCATGTCACTTGTTTAATTGGTACCAAAATGTCAGCATAAATTTGATCTTTTGCACAAACTTTTGTCATGTTAAGTGTTTTGTGCATTTGCCCAACAGTATCTTTATTCACAAACAGACCATTCCTGCACTCATTTTAATTGATTTGCTAGATTCTTTTGAAGAACTGTACTTATGCTTGCCTGTTGGTTGGTGTAAAAAGTACGTATTAACCGAGCGTGAGGTCGGAAAGCTGAGATTTCTCTGTACAGACCGAGCAAATAAGATTAATAAGTAGTTTATTATATGCCATTTTAAAATGGCAGCTTTACTTCTTTGGAGTTTCTGGTACTTGCCCGCTTCTCAGCAAGGTGTCTTCATCCATGTAAGGCCTTTGATAGCTTTCCTTCCCCTGAAAACGAGTTTTTTGATAAACAGCGAGTAGTTTGTGGGACTTTGTAAACACTTTATACCCTAAGATATTCCTCTTCAAGAATCAAGTTCGAATCCAGGTTGATGACGCAGCCATCTGAGCCCGGGCGTCCATGGGACTATTTGGCCAAGCTCTCATGGGAGGCAGGGATGGTATATGCTCACCTCAATGTCTTTTACAGCATGCACCTGCCAGTTATGGCCATTTGTGAGCTCATGCATATCAGGGGAACGGATAGCACTTTCCCTTCGAGTGTGTAAGGCTGCCTTTGATGACATGACTTGCTTATATCTCTTCCTGGTTAGTGGTGGTCACGTGATACGGAGGCTACACTTGATGGGTGAGAATTGGCCATGAGTAAGTCATGGGGGGAAAATCGTAGCACACCCTGCGCTAACCAGATGAATATGCACCAGTCTGTATGAAATTTAGCACCCGCTTATTGACCAATCAGATTGCGCATATTGTAATTACCATATAATAATCCACCTTAGATACCAACTCACATAAGCCCAGTCCCATTAATAAATAGCCACACCCCATATACTGTGTGTGTGTGTGTGTGTGTGTGTGTGTGTGTGTGTGTGTGTGTGTGTGTGTATATATATATATATATATATATATATATACTCAAAACAACTCAAATTTAAGGAAATGGTCTATAGTCTCAGATTGAAATCTTTTCTTGTTGAGCTTTTTAACCATATTGTTAATACAGTGTTCAGATGTGTGGGTATGTAGTATATGGTGCACATAAAGGATAAATATGTGATATAACAGACTAAGACTTGTCTTTAGTGAGACCTAAGCACATTTATCAGGCACTGTCGCGTTCTCCTTTATGAAACATTTCCTGTCATTGTTTGATAGGGCGCTACAGATCTGGGACATGGAACAAGACAAACTGGTGTTGGTGACGGATCGTAACAGAGCCAGCGGACTGTGCTGCGCATTCCACCCACAAGGCAGCGTTATCGCGTCAGGGTAACCGCACAACACAATAACACCTTGACTCAGGATAACCTAGAAGAGAGATTTCTGATCCTGGAGAACTCTCTGTCCTGCACAGTGTTTCCTGCTCTGAGAGTTAAATCAGGTGTGATAGGAGCAGGAAAAACACTGAAATGCGCAGGACATGGTGTTCGGGCAGGACCAGGATCGGGAACCTCCAACATACTACACATTCCTTACTTGTTACTTAGCATGAACAATCACTCATCTGTGCGTGTGTGTTACATCCTGAGGATTCAAGCTTTCGCAGTGATTCATTTGGCACTTGCAAGAAATAACTGGAGGTTGAGCCAGTAAAAATATTATTTATTATTATCTTATTTTTAGGTCTTGTGCAACCAAATAATCTGAATTCTGATATGAATCATATTGTCACATTCACAGAATTTCTATATAAATCCAGATCAGATAAAATATATATAATCTAAAATATAATATAATATTATATAAAATATAATATAATCTTTTTTCTAAAGGAAATTTTCTATAGAATTTCCTAGAATGTTTTCTCTCTAAATAAAACTCTATAGAAGATAAGACCTTTTCTATAGAATTTTTATAGAAACATTCTATCGGTTTAGACAGTCAGAAAGTCTGTTCTAAAAAATATTATAAAGGGTGATTCTTTTATATAAGGGTTTTATAGGAATTCTATAGAACATTTTTTTGCAGGGTAAACTTTCACCATAAGCTTTAAATTGAAATAAATAAACAAACAAACAAGCAGCCTCCCTGCAACCCGAGATTATGAATTAATATTTGTAATTATTGTTCACAAATCATATATCAACAATAATTACAAATATTAATTCATTCACATAAAAAAGTTGCATAGAGTAATACAATTAAGCAGAAAAACAATTACATAAACACTGAATGTAATATTTTTATAAACATAAAAGTAATTCTGTGCATTAATTAAACACTAATATAATTATACACATTGATATAATTATATGACAGTTTTTATTAATAAATTTTTAATTTGAAAAATGTTCTTTTTTTTATGAAATATTGCAGTTTAAGTTTTATTCGGCATTGCATTGCTTAAAATTACACTGATCAATTTATCTGTACTATGCACATTTCCTTTACATCATGATTCTCGGTTAAATGTTATCATTTATTAAATATAAACTTTAATACTGTATAGTCACATTAGATTAGTCTGAAATTCTGTAAATAAAATTAAATCCTTTCCTAGAAAATTACATGCTACTGTCATTAGTCGATTTGCTGAAGAATCTTCACAGAAAATGAGACGAGCTGATGCACGCTGGATGTTCAGTTAGGGAAAAAAAAGTTCCCGCTGTCGAAAAGCTCAGAGGGGGCAGATGTAGTTTCCAGGGTCAAGCGTGGGTCATGGAGGCAGGGAAAAGTGTTTAGAAGTGAGCTGATGTGCGCTGCGCATGTACATATGGTTAAGAGAAAAAAAATCCTGCTGATTAAACATTCAATCTAGTTTCCGGGGTCATGGAGGCAGGGAAAATAACAGCAGGTGCTTTCAAAAAAAATGGCATGTAAATAACACTGTGGTAGTAAAAACAGCATGGCCCATGAAAAAGGTATAGCACTGGGCCATGCTAAAACAACCTAGCTGGAACACTGCACATGTTTTTTTTCTTTGTTAGTTTGTGTACAAGATGACTCGAAAATTTATGCACAGGTTTTGATGGAAGTTTTTTTCTGCCTTATGCGGTACAAGTAATAAACCAATAAATTTCGAAGGTGATTCGTTCATGGGATCATATTGAAAGGAATTCCCTACCAAACATAGCTGTGCTTTATAATATGTGTAATATACAAAATATTTCTCAGACACCTACTAGGGGGATTTCATTATAACTATGCCTAAAAGTTATTGCTGTGAAGCGAGCGCAGCGAGCAACACTAATTGTGCTTTCCCACCTGACTCGATTGATGTGGTAGCGCATGCGCGGCACGATTACAGATTGAGCTGTTGACAGTTTGGTCTGGCTCGGTGGCCCTCCAAGAATTCCATGGGCGACTTTATTTATGTGGTAGCGCATCGTCGCTACCACCTTCCATGCAGGAATAAACGGGCCTGGAGAGATAAACAAAACGCGTACAAGCGGACTATATAGACTTGGATTAACTGACCCTCACAGCACTCCACTTCTCTATGAGAACTTGTGACCCACTCCAGCATAATACGGATAAAGTAGGAAATTTGACATACTGATATATTCACATATATGGAAAGAGAATAGAATCTGCTTCAGAATGAGGCGTAATACATGATTATAGCATGAAAATGGACTGCATTACATCACTTGGTATGTCGCTAATCAGGAAGTGCTACTTTTGAGAAAATAGTAATTAACAGTTACAGAACCAGTTTCTGAATGTCCGCATCTGAAACTCCTTAACATCCATACATTAAATGAATCCAGCTCTCAATCATCAGTGCAATCGTACTAGCGTCTTTCTAGCAACAGATGAGTTCTATTTACACCGAGTCGTGCCTGTTTTGAGGCTTCACATTGGTTTACTTTTGTATGATTCGAGGAATCCTTCTGTGATTCCGTAAGTAGGTAGAGCTTTCTGGAACTGAATATGAATCATCTGTTTGCAGATGAAGATGTGGCACAAAACAATTTTAACTTTATTGTAAATGTACTTCTAATTACACAACCTTTTTTGGAAATCATCAGGTATTTAATAAATTCAAGTTTAATTTTCTTGTATCCGTTTTAGCTTTACTAGAAATGCTTGTGTGTGGATTTTGGTTCCAGATGTCGAGATGGATATGTAAAGCTCTGGAGAGTTCCCTGTATGGTTCCCAGCCTGCGCCATTTGTGTCGTGCCGTGCTGAGGTACTCAGTGTCCACCTTCCAGGTACAGGCTTTACCACTCCCGAAGAAAATCCTGGACTTCCTGACATACAGAGACCTTCCTCAGAAAAAGATCCTCCGCTGCAGTAAACATTCCAGCTGATTCCGAGCAACTTTATGGTTGCTACAAGACTGCTCTTATTTTCAAGTTTGAAGAGGCCAAAAAAAAAAAAAAAAAATAGCCACAGAAGGCCCAAACAAACTCATTATAAAGGACAGTGGATGTGTACAAGTACTCATTAAATTAAAATTGTTATATTTATTAGCAGTTACACTGCTGCTGTAACACTGGTATATTTTAACAGATGTAACAAACTTGATTTTATTCTACAAGTTTCAGTGTGTAAGATTTTTGGGTTATAAACTGAAAATAATTTCAGGGTGTGTGTGTGTGTGTGTGTGTGTGTGTGTGTGTGTGTGTGAGGGAGAGTGAGTGTGTGTTATAACTGGACTATCCATTGCTGACCACTATATCTCTAACTGCTTGGAATGCAGCCAACATAGAACCCAGCTGAATCTTATCACTGGTTCCAGCGGCCAAGCGATACCTGTGAGAGAGAGGAGGCACCGAATGAGAGAGAGAGAGAGGCACGGGGCAAAGATAGAGGCGGAGAGATATAAGAAGAGTTGTAGTGACAGAGAGAGGGAGATAGAAAGAAAGGGAGAAAGAAGGAGACAGGGAGAGGCAGAGACAAGGGAAAAGAAAGAAAGCAAGAGAGAATGTGAAAGAGACAGCAATACAGTAAAAGTGAGGGTGAACGAGAGTAAGAATGAAAGTGTGGAGGGGATGAGAAAGTGCACAGAACGCACACGAGACAACAAGAGCGTGATAATCAAAGAATAAGTGACAGAACAAGAGAAAGTAAGAAACTATGAGAGAATGAGAGTAAGCACCAGACAATGAGAGACGGAATGAGAATGTGAGAGAGAGTTAAAAGGGAGTGACAGACAGATGTATGTTCCAGAAATATCTGCTTTGATCCAATTCAGAAGAAGGATTTAACCGAGCACTCTGTAGATTCAGTGACTGAAATCAAACACTGCTATAAAAGTAGCGAGTAGCGTTATCAACAAGTTAACCAGCTAACATTAGTGGTGATGACGCTGGTGCTTAGCTAGCACTCAGCATGACCAGTGTTATGGATTTATTTATTACAATTTATTGTATGAACAAGACACTGAATGTAGTTCAATAAATTAACTAAACAGATTATTTATACAGAGACTAGCCTGAAATACCTTTCCATTGTACGCGTGTTCCACTTTAACCACACATCCACCAAATTCAATGTCCAAGATATAATGCGCTAGTCCTGGTCATGAGAATCTTCGTATCCACAGTCGAATAAGAGGTAGATTTCGAAGTCCAGTTGCATTGTACATCCAAGACTATATATATAGCTAGCACAGTCCTGTATAGCACTCATGCACAACAATGACTGACTGTCCATTAGTAGCGCCATGTTTAAAGTCTATAGGCATTCCTAAATGTTCCTCAATCCTCTTAAAGATTCTCCGAGTTGATTATACACTCTGGAGCATTCCAGACAGTTCTTGAATGTTCTCTCGATTATTCATGTTATTTAGAGGCTAGTCTTGTAAGTTCGACAACATTCTTAATATGAACTGAACAACACATCTGGCTTTGTCATAACTCAACTATATCTGAAACCATCAATACATCACGCCTCCCTCCCTCTTAAAATATGAAAACACAATAAGAACTGCCATAACCACATAAGTGACATTCATATTGATGTAAGAACATTGAAACAATTGAAAACATCATCGTAGCTATATACAAACAATATTTAAGACATACATTTAACAAATTATTAATGCCACAAATATGTTTTACAGAATAGATTGTACTCTTGTAACAACAAACTCCAACTCAACAATCTTCTGTTCTTTTTCATTTTATTTTTCAAGAATGTTAAGTATAGGTTGACTTTGACAAAGATAGCTAAACCTCAAAATGTTGCACAGCTAGAACCAAGGCTAATATCCCATTTTCAACAGTTAAATAATTTCGTTGGTGAACATCAGACTTCTTGGGAAAATAACAGACTGGACGTCCAATACCATTGTCATCTAACTGCAACAGCACAGTACCTGCACCAACATCACTGGCATCAACAACCAAACTGAAAGGTTTACTGAAATCTGAAGCCTGAAGAATGGGTTGTGCACACAACAGGGACTTTGTATTACATTATCAAAGGTTCACACCAAACAAACTCTCTGTTTGGTCTGTCAATGAAATGGGGCAGTGACATCAACAAAGTTCTTGCAAAACTTTCTGTAATAGCTTGCCATACTCAAGAACTTCGTTAGGCTACATTTGTTTACAGGGGCTGGAAAGTTTTCAATACTCTGGACCTTTGCTCCCATGGCAGACACCTTTCTTTGACCAACTACATAACCCAAATAGGTCACACCGGCCTGACCAAGCTCACTCTTGGCCAAATTGACAGTCAGGAGCGGAACACTTCCCTCAAACGAGACAGTTGGGCACTTGAAGTGTCACTATAGATAACAATGTCATCTATGTACACTCCAACACCTTCAAGACTTGCTAGACACTGATTCATCATCCTTTGGAATGTGGCTGGTGAGTTCTTCATACCAAGGGGCATGACTTTATACTAGTACAAACAGCTCGGGGTGACAAAAACCGACCCTTCGTTGGCTCTCTCAATAAGTGGAACACACCAGTATCCTTTCAACAAGTCACACTTGGTGATGTACTTCAATGTCCTGATCTTGTCTATGGAATATCTATCCTTAGTACTGGGTATGAATCTGTATTTGTCAGGGTAACAACCTTGCGATAATCAGTGCAAAACTTGAGCGAACCATCTGACTTAGAAACCAAGACACTAAGTGAAGCCCAGTCACTCTGGCTTGACTCGACAATGTCATTCTCCAGCATGTAGGACACCTTCTTTGGCATGACCTCTGCCTTGTGAGGGTTGATGCAGTATGGATGCTTCTTTATGAGTTGTGCATCTCCGACATTCATGTCATGTTGAGCGATGTGAGTCTTGCAGGGCACATCAGGGAATAATTTCTTGTATTCCAGCAGGAGGTCAGCCAGTTGACCTTTGTCCTTACATGGCAAATGGCTCAACTTCTGTGACAGATCAGCCAAAATGTCTGAGTTGCTCATTCTCATAGGACGACCGTCGCTCAGCTTTACCACAGGAGCTTCCTCAGATTCAGTCTGAGTGCAGCTGCTTACTGCCATAACTTCACCAGTCCTCTGGTGGTACTCCTTCAGTATGTTGACTTGACATTGCTGAGAGGTCTTCTGTCGATCAGGGGCCTTTTCGATGTAGTCAACGCCATTGACTTTCATGGTGACCTCATACCAACCATGGTACCTTGTATGCAAAGGGCTTCCAGAGACAGGCAGTAGCACCAACACTTAATCTCAAAGGCTGAAACTGCGAACCTTGGCATGACAGTGATATATTGGCCACAATAAAAGTTATGTGTATCCATCCCTGCTGCTTTGTATAGAATTTTATAAGCTCTTCACATATTTTAAGACTGATTTTGTAGTTGGATTTTAATTTTTCTTTTATTTGAATGCAAAAGAAGCTTTACTTTATGATTTTTTTTAAGATTGATGTGATATAACTACTGTACTGTATCTACTGTAATCTGCATGTGGGTTCTCAGGGCAGCAGGTGGATGCTTTTTATTTTTCTGAATATGAGTAAAGATGTAATGAGTCATGTAATTATTAATCTGATAAGAAGGAACAGAAGGTGGTAAAAGAGTGTTTGCACAGTCAGTAGTTTTTGTTGAGGTTTTATTCAAACCAGCAGTGGGTGTGGCAGATCGAGGGAAAACACATACTATACAAGATATACAGTACAGGAGGTTCCCCAGGACCAGGCTTGGGTGTAGATTATTAATTTCAATAGTAATTCAATGCTGTACTGTAAATTAATATGGATAATCATGTACGAATTGATTATTTGTGAATATGTTGGGAAAATGTATAATATTTAATCCTGGATGAATGGAAGAGTTTGACAAAGCTGGAACTGTTTCAGGTGATTTATTGATGACTAAGAAATGTATTTCTATTTGTATTTATTTTGCCTTTTACATTTCCAAAACAAACAATGGAATATCACGTATATTGTAAAAAAATATTGGCTAATTCATTCATTCATTTGTTTTCTAAGCTGCTTAATCCTAATTAGGGTTGTGGGAGGCCGGCGCCTATGTCCGTCAGCTGTGGGCGAGAGCAGGGTACACCCTGAACAGCTCGCTAGGCTGTCGCAGGTCCAACACACACAATCATTCAAACCCACACCTAGGGGCAATTTGGAACAGCTAATAAGCCTACTGTGCAGGTGTTTGGACCATGGGAGGAAACCAGAGTACCTGGAGGAAACCCATGCAAACTCCACACAGAAACACCAGAGCCTGGTAATTGAACCCAGGAACTTCTTGCTGTGAGGTGGACCTGCGCCACTGTAAATTGGCAAATTGTGGCTAAATTATATATGTTATATAATTAT
>JAQMYF010000025.1:32492625-32510108 GCA_030014195.1 Neosilurus mollespiculum
CCCACCATAGACAGTGAGAGACATGGCCGGCATTTGATAACCCAGTTAGCTGCACTGGGGGGACAGCAGTGAGAACCTGCTGATAGTGGGGCTTGAACCCCCGACCTTGTGATTAGTAATTCAGCACCCTACCACCAGGCCAACTTCCAACATATGATTTTGTAATTTTATTGTGGTATTTATTTCATCATTAACATGCTATCCAGCAGAGCCTACTACCCAGGTACAAAACGGGACCTCCTTATAAGGAACTCCTCTGTCTTGAAGAATCCTCTCAACGAATCTAAAAGTATAGAAAAATGATATTACAATAGCCACAGATCTCACCCCTTTTTTTTTTTTTTTTTTTTTTTTAAAAGACCCCCCTCATCCACTACGTTTTAGCACATATCACATTCACTTTTATCCCAGTAGAGCTGGCTCCTTCATCAATTAAGAGCCTGCTCTCGTTGCTTTATAACCCTCTTTTTCTTGTTCCTCTCCCTTCTATAGGCCTTGCTGAACTCCTTAAATAAATGATTAAAGAGAACATGCTGTCTGTGCATTGCGGACACCATATATCGTCCCCTTCCTTTAACCTAACCCTAACCATTACCACTACTTTCCTAACCCTAACCTTAACTTACCCCCAACTGCTACCCTAACCCTAATCATTACCACTACTTTCCTAATGCTAACCCTTACCCTAACCTTAACTTACTCCCAAGCCTTACCCTAGCGCCTGTCTTCAAGTTAAAGTGTAACAATTTAAATTATGGGGACTTGTGTTTTGTTCCCAAAATGTGATTGTGTAAACAGATTAATCGTTTCTGTAGTAACGACTCGTTCACAGCAACTTGCATAGCCATTACTCTGCTGATAATCAGCTGGAAGGAGTCTCCAGTGTCAGAGGAGCGACCATTTATATCTGCTATACTGTAAACGAGATCTGGAAGTAATTCTAAATGGATAAAAAACACAACGACTCGTTATGTTCTCTATTTCGGAGATCTCACACACACACACACACACACACACACACACACACACACATGCAGACAGCAGTTTAACTTTGTGTAAGCAATATCACTAAAGTTGGTATAAATGCTCTTTTATTTGATTTGATTTTGAATGACAACTTAAATGTGTCAAATTATAGCATCTCACATTTAACTTTTTTATAGCTATAAATTTTCTATAAATATAAGCTACATATTTTTTGGTATTTAATTATGTTGAGATATATTACACTTCACTTTTCCACTCAGTGAAAAGCTAGTTTCCTTAAAAAAGACAGATGTTTCTGATTGGACGATGACCTTTGTCCTAACATAAAGTTTATCTCTGGAGTCTTCGATCCTTCACCTTTGTCCGGAACTTGAAATACGATCAGGAGCGAATCATGATGTCTTGTGATTTCTCTGCGGATGGAGCGCTGCTCGCGGTTGGGTCTTATGAAGAAAGGACAGGATGGTGGCTGAACCTGTGGGATCCCTACACTGCAGATCAACTGATGAAACTGGAGTGAGTCAGTCAGTCACTAAAGGAGTGGTTTGCCATTTTTTGGGGTGAATCACACCTGCAAGGAAAACATGATCATGTTTAGTATATAGTGTTTAGATTGGGGGAGGCGGAGCTTATTTCAGGGTCAGAAAAATACAGGAAAAATTATTTCAAATCCAAACTGCATGGTTTCCCCTTCAAAGTAATCCCCCTCAAGTCTACGTACTTTCACATACTTCTTCGCCACTTGTTCGCTCCATACTCACGGCCCTCTTGTTGTCTTCCACATCTGGAAAACGGGTCCCCTTGATGACCCCCTTAAGGTTGGGGAAAAGGAAACCACATGGAACTTGCTTTCTTCGGCCTCGGCAACCCCAGACTTTTCCACTGAAGGCTTTGGCACTTGGTCGCGGGGTCGTTTTGGAAGATCCATGACTCATCACTAATAATGAGTCTCCCCAGCAAGTCTGATTCGGTTTCGAGACACTTGAGGATGTCCTGGATGTCTAGAATGCCCCAGTCGGAACAGAAACTTCAGGTTGGTCTGTTGCTCTGTTCTCATTGCTTGACAGGGCTAAACTTGAGGATCTGTCAACAAAAGCATGTTAAGAACATACAATGGCTGCAGAGAACTGAGAGTGCAGTTATATACTTTGAAGGGGAAACCTTGTAGTTTGGATTTAAAAATACATTTTTTGTGAGCCCAGTCCAGTTACTTTTCTGACACACCTCATATAATCAGAAGCTGTTAATAAAGAAACTAATCAAATGCACTGCAAGGAAGTATTACTAATCACTGTTTTCTGAGGTATGTGATTTTTCAGAGGTATGTGAGTCGTTGTAATTTTAATTCTAGAAAAAATACAGACTACACCTTTAACATGCCATAACCAGACTCTTAAGAAATAAAGAGCACTGACAGGTGACATGAATACCATTGATTATTTTGTTACAGTGGCTCCTGCCAAAGAGTGGGACGTATTAGGCAGAAAGTGAACAGTCCCTTCTTGTGATGCATTGTGATGGCTAAATGACGGGGTTTATTCGTCTCCAAAACAGCAGGTCTTGTGGGGTGTTCCTGGTATGCAGTGGTAAATATCTACCAAAGGTAGAAACCCGTGAACTGGAAAGAGTGTCATGGGTGCCCAAGGCTCAATGATGTGCTTGAGGAGGGGTTCCTGAGTGGCACATCAACAAGGTGCGCAACTGTCAACCTGGTGATCACTGGTTCGAATCCAGGTTGATGGGCGTCTGTGAGCTCATTCATATGAGTGGGCGGATAGTGCTTTCCCTCCAAGCGTGTTAGCTTGCCCCCAAATATGCATGTGCAGCGGTTTGTAAAGAGGCGGGTGGCAGCATCGAATGTGCTGATTGGTAGTGGCTGTGTGACAGAGAAGGAAATACTTGATGGGTGGGACTTGGCTACAACTAAATTAGGTGAAGAAAAGGGGGGGGGGGGGGGGATTATTTGCTTTTGGAGTGCATCAGTTGACTAGAATGTCTGGTATAATCCCACAGAACAGCTAACGTATCACAAACTCCTAAAACTATTAATGCTGGCATAACACAGTGCATCATGGGTTGTTGTGCATGGGGCTGCCTAGACCAAACCAATGCATACCAGTCAGGTGGTGTTAATGTTATGGCTGATTGGTCTACACAAATGCCATGCTTATAGTAAGTATGTACTCATGTGACAAGTCTTTGGAAATCTAGGATTCTTGTGATGTGATTGATGCAACACGAGTAGTCAATACACCCACAACCATTTACACTCACACTTAGACCTAGGGGCAATTTGGAACAGCCAATTAGGTTAATGTGCACGTCTTTGGATTATGGGAGGAAACCGGAGTACCTGGAAGACACCCAAACAGGCAAGGAGAGAGCATGAAAACTCCACACAGAAACGCCCAAGGTTGGGACTCGAACCCAGGACCTTCTTCCTGTGAGACGGACGTCCTAACCACTTCGCCCTTGAGCAATGACTGATAATTTATAATATATTGTTTTGCCATGCTTATGGGTTTATCCCCCTTTAACCACTTTCTCCCTAGGGACTGTGATCTATGTGGGCACAGATTCAATGAGTTGGAAGCTTTCACGTTTTCTCCTGCATTCCCTCATATGGCTATTAATGACTTCAGGTGAGATGTCTGTATTAATCCTACAGTCTAATACTTGCAGCCAGTATATCATAACATGATGTGGCAATTAAATAGACAGAATTGTTATTTAATTTTAATGCAAAAAAACTTATATTCCACTGACTTTCCCTTCCTGCAACTATACACCACTGGTGTTCCACTGCTCGAAGTGCCGTCGATTTCTCCGTCCTTGGTGACCCGGGTGTTGTTTTTTCCACTGCATTGACTGCCGTTTATTTCAAATTTTCAATTTGATACTGAAAGATCCCATTCACATCATGTGTTCCTTTTGATTTGTACCAAAATGTCAGCATAAATTTACTTGTGATTTCATATTTTCATGCATTTGCCCTACAGTATCTTCATTCATATACAGACCATTCCTGCAATCATTCTGATGCCGAATCATGAATGATTTGCTAGATTCTTTTGAAGATCTGTGTTTGGTCCATGTAAAAACTACCTATTAACCAAGCATGAGGTCTGTACTAAAACCCTTGGGCTGGGATTTCTCTGTACAGGCCGAGCAAACGAGTTTTATAAGTAGTTTTTTTTTTATGGTGTTTAAAATGTCAGCTTTTTTCATTCACTGGAGGTGCTCTTACTTTCCCACTTCTCAGCAAGGCATCTTCATCCGTGTCTGTGAGGGCTTTGGTAGCTTTTGGCTTTTTGGTGTCTCATGTGTAGCGAGTTTCGAATACAGGTTGATGCTGCAGCCATATGCGCCCAGGAGCCCATGGGAGTTAATTGGCCAAGCTCTAACGGGAGGCCGGGATGACGTACACTCACCTCCCTGTCACCTACAGCAAGCACCAGCTACTCATGGGCATCTACGATCTCATGCGAACTAGGGGCGGAAAGCACTTTACCTCTGAGTGTGTTAGGCTGCTCTTAAATGCAAAGAGATTCATTATGGAGGGGCACATGACTGCTTACGCCCCTTTCCTGGTTAGTGGTGGTCGAGTGATCCGGCAACTATACTTGATTGGTGGGAATTGCCCATGACTAATTCAGGGGAGTCTGTAGGCAATTTATCGCTTGCTCGTCAACCAGTCAGATTGCGCGTATTTTCATTGCCATATAACAATCCACCTTACATAAGCCCAGTCCTATTCGTTACTAGCCTTGTACACTGTATATATATTTATATACACAGTCAAAACACCTCAAATTTAAGGGTGTGGTGTTTCATCTAAGATGTAAATCGTTTTCTTTAGAGCTTTTCTTACATACTGTAGATGATCTAATTCTAGACTATCTTCAACCCAGTTCTTGAACTAATGTTCAGGTGTGTGTGTGTGGGGTGTATAGTGCACAGGAAGGATAAACATCTGATATCACACACTCACACATGTCTTCATTAAGCACATTAATCAGGCATTTATGAAAGATTTCCTGACACTGTTTGATAGGGCACTACAGATCTGGGACATGGAACAAGACAAAGTGGTTTTGATGTCGGATTGTAACCGTGACAACGGTGTGTGCTGTGCATTCCACCCACAAGGCAGTGTCATCGCTTTAGGGTAACCGCACAACACATTAACACCTTGACTCAGGATAACCTAGAAGAGAGATTTCTGATCCTGGAGATCTCTCTATCCTGCACAGTGTTTCCTGCTCTGAAGTTTAAATCAGGTGTGATAGGAGCAGGAAAAACACAGGACATGGTGTTCAGGCAGGACCAGGGTCGGGAACCTCCAACATACTACACATTTCTTACTTGTTACTTAGCATGAACAATCACTCATCTGTGTGTGTGTGTTACATCCTGGGGATTCAAGGTTTCGCCAGGATTCAATTGGCACTTACAAGAAATAACTGGAGGTCGAGCCAGTAAAAATATGACCTCATATCTTACTTTTAAGGGTCGGGCAACCAAATAATTGGAATTCTGATATAAATCATATTACGAAACTTTCATCTTGAGCTTTAAACAGAAATAAACAAACTAACAAAATTAAATAATACAGTACAGTTAGCCTACATATATTTTTACGAAATTTGATTCCAAAATTTTTTTAATTGGGACATCACAGTGGCTTAGTGCTTAGCACATTTAATTCCAGAGCTCAGGCGATTCCTACATACGGTACGCACAGTACGGTGTGGTACAAGTAGCAAACCATTACATTTCAGAAGTGATTTATTCATGGGATCATAAAAAAAAAAAAATCCCCACCAAAAATGGCTATTCTTTATAATAGATGCTAAAATGTTTATTAGACACCCACTAGGGGGAGATATGTCATTATAACCATCACCTCACCAGGGTGTCCGCAGATGATCTATCATGAAGTGTCTCCACACGTTCCGGTCCTTCCTACCTGATTTCATTTCGGACAGTCAGTCCTGTTTCATGCCTCAGACGATCTACATTGGTTGTTACGGGTCTTCCTCTGCTTCTGTGGCCGTGTCGTTACCACAGAACAGTACCCATACATCATAACTATGCCGAGTTATAATAATCTATTTGAGACGACCTGCGATACCTTTTCCCAAGTACCCCTCTAGTTAATCCTCCCACTGAGGCATTGTTTCTTCCAATTAACCACAACTGCACAAATTCCAGCTCATATCATGCCTTAAAAATGTTGTTTTTCAGATGAAAGTGTGGCACAAAACCAATTTTAACTTTATTGCAAATGCACTTATAATTATACAAACTTTTCTGTAAATCATCAGGTATTTATTAAATTTAACTTTAAATTTCATGTGTCCATTTTTAGCTTTAATAAAAATGTGCGCGCTTGTGTGTGGATTTTGGTTCCAGGTTTGTAGATGGACATGAAATGTTCTGGAGAGTTCCCTGTATGGTTCCCAGCCTGCGCCATTTGTGTCGTACCATGCTCAGGCGCTCAATGTCCACTTTCCAAGTACAGGCTTTACCGCTCCCGAAGAAAATCCTGGACTTCCTGACATACAGAGATCTTCCTCAGAAAAAGATCCTCCACTGCAGTGAACATTCCAGCTGATTCCGAGCAACTTTATGGCTGCTACAGGAGACTGCTCTTATTTTCATGTTTGAAAAGGCCAAAAAAAAAAAAAAAAAAAAAAAAGCCACAAAAGGCCCAAACAAACCCATTATAAAGGACTCTCGATGTGTACAAGTACTCATTTATTTTTAAAAAAATTATATTTATAGTTATATAAACACACTGCTGATGTAACACTGGCATATTTTCACAAATATAAAAAACTCAATTTTATTCTACACGTTTCATTGTGTCAGATTTTGGGCTATAAACTTAAAATAATTTCAGGGTGTGTGGAAAAGTGTGTGTGATGACTGGACTATCCATCACTGACCACTATATCTCTAACTGCTTGGAATGCAGCCAACATAGAACCCAGCTGAATCTTCTCACTAGTTCCAGAGGCCAAGCGATACCTGTGAGAGAGAGGAGGAGTTCCAAAGAGAGGGGCACAGAATGAAAGGGGGGGGGGGGGGTGGCACAGGGGCAAAGAGAGAAGCAGAGAGATACAGAAAGACATGTAGTGGCAAATAGACAGACGGGAAGGCAAAGACGGGAGTGAAAGAGACAAAGTAAAAGTAGGAGACCGTGAGAGAATGAAAGTGAACACCAGACAACGAGAGAATGAGAACATGAGAAAGTGAAAGAAAAGTGGCATATGAGAGGATGAAAGTGAGGGAAAGGATTGAAAGAGAGCACCAAAAGAAAGAGAACAGACATCAGTGAAAACAAACGAGAGACATGAGGAGCTTTACATGGGAATAATTTAGTTCTTTGCTGCTGCATACTGTGGCGTTTATTTAAATATTAGTTTTTACTGATTCTGTAAATCAGCGATGTCCAGTCTTATTCGCAAAGGGCCGGTGTGGGTGCAGGTTTTCACTTCAACCAAGCAGTAGCCAAAAACAAACAAAATTGACTAGATTGCACATTAGTGTTTCAATTTCGAAGCTGGGTGGCAGCCATCTTGGTGAGACCACCTTGCTGTTGAAAGTTATACTCAAATAGGGTGAAAAGATAGGAAATGGAAATAATTACATCCAAGACGTACATTTCATTTTGAAACTTTTTTGCCAAATTTCAGCTCTGCAGAGCTTTATATTTTTATGCAATTCATTACAAATATAAGTGACATTATTAGTCTAAGTTAAATGAATTTAAGGTATCCTGACCGTAAGCAGTAAACTTTTGAGGGTTTTTCGAGCTGCATTGGCTTTCAACTGCTACGTTTTGCCATCTAAAATATCTTGGTCTCACCAAGAAGGCTGCAACCTGGCTTCAAAATTGAAACACTAATGTGCAATCTAGTTTTTTCAAATTTTTTTTTATTGGAGATCAGTGATTGAAACAGGTGGAAGGTGTGGCTACTGCTTGGTTGAAGTGAAAACCTGCACCCACACCGGTCCTTTGTGGATAATATTGAACATCCCTGCTCTTAAACAACAGATTTTTAACTCCACTGTTTTGATGTCATGCTGACTAAAGAAAGGGTTTAAAAAAAAAAAAAAAAAAAAAAAAAAAAAAAAAAAAAAATGTATGCGAGACTCACTCGATATCTGCGAGTTTAATCAGTAATCCCATCCGGATCGCTGGAGGAAAATCCACTGGAGGAAAAGAGAGAAAACATGTAAAAAATCACTTTCACCTTCATCAGAAATCTAGTCCTTCAACTCAGAGAATGTCTTCACTTCTTTAGATGTGCTCGAAATCGTCTTTTATAGATCTCACCTCAATTTGAACTGCATTAACTCTCAAAAACACACCTATTTCCATTGAGACTGGTCTGTAATATTGCTTCATAATGCAGTCCACGTCCGCACATCTGCCTCACAGCAAGAATGTCCTGGGTTCGAGTATCAGGCTCAGGCACCGAGTTGCATGGAATTTGCATGTACTTCCTTTTCTTGTGGGGGTTTCTTCCGGGTACTCCGTTTTCCTCCCCACAGTCATAGACTGTGACATTTTAAGTGATTAAAAAAAAAAAGTTCAAGAAGCACCTTTCAAGGAAATGGGTGTAAAGGGTTACCAATTTGGATCAGAGAGGGAGGCAGTGAGACGTCACATTCTAGGGACTTTGAGGACGAGAATGCTGACCATAGGTCCAAAAACGGCTTATACAGCTAACGTGGCTTTCCTGTTGTCAGCTGGTTGAGGGACAAAAAGAAATGTTTTCCGCAATTGTTGTTTGTGCAGTCATATGCTTTGCACTCCGCCATTTTTCCTGAGGACACAGCTCAGCACTGGCTGATAATGCGTTTGGTTGCATGGGGTCAATGACCAGCCTGTTGCACACCAGCCAATCCAACGAGTTCTCTTCACCACCAGGGCTGGAACAGCTAATGAGGAAGGCAACATGTCTCCCCGCATTTCCTTGATCCTCACTTGAAACATATTTTTTTTTGGTCCATCATCCTTGACTGCCATCCTAAATTCTCTTATTTGTTCATGAAGGGGCAAGGATCAAGGATACACAAGAGCAGCCTTTCCGCAAGAGCTGCATTCCCATCACTCACTCATCTGCCAAACTGCTTAATCCTACTAGGGTTGCGGGGAGGCTAGAATCTATCCAAGCCGACACTGAGCGGTTCGCTAGACTATCGCAGGGCCAACACATGCACAAGCATTCACACCAAGGGGCAATTTGAACAATTAGGCTAATGTGCCTGTCTTTGGACTGTGGGAGGAAACCCAACACAAGCGCTTGGGGGGGGGGGACATGCAAACCCCACACAGAGACACCTGACCCGAGCCCGGGTCTCAAACCCAGGACCTTCTTGTCATCATCATCTTCCGCTTTGATCCAGGGTCGGGTCACGGGGGCAGCAGCATAAGCAGTGAGGTCCAGATGTCCCTCTCCCCTTCTTGCTGTAAGGCAAATGTGCTAACCACTACACCACCTGAACTGTACTCCAGTGTATAAAATACACCCCCCTTAAATTACATCAGCTGCTTTTACGCAGCAGGTCAGCTGTACTGCTGTCATTAGAAGCAGATGCTGCTCCGCATGACGCTTCAGAAGAAAGAGAGTCTCTTTTAAGCACATTTCCTGGATTCCACACTACTCACATCGTTTCCTAGTGTCTCTCCATGTTTCCCCAGTGGGAAGGACTTAGACTCAAGATTGAGATGCAAGTGAGGGAAACAAGGATGCAGTTGAATGGTTTTGGAAAGCACACCCTGACAGTCCTTTCAATAGCAGTTGAACAACTATGTTTTGGGTGGAGCTTTTTTTGTGGGAGGGCTCCAAGAGTAATTCAAAGAGGAAAAAATATATATATTAAAATCATTCAAACTGTAATTAACTCCACCTATTTTGGCATTAAAGATCTCTTACCTCGGTGTATGAGTAGATGTAGCTCAGTCAGAATGTCGTGCAGCGCCAAACCTTTCAGAGTTTTCAGCTCTAGGATTTCTGTTAGCATTGCTTTAAGGAAGAATCATTTTTACGAACTTTAACGCAAAGTGAGATGTAAACGTGAAAGAAAGAGCAAACAAATGGAGGAAGTGCTTCTTTATATTTAAGCCTTACTACGACCTTCATCATGTTCATAAATGTTTAAGGGAAAAAAATACATTCTTTCATAAAAGCTATATTTTATTTAATACTATTATATTTTAAAGTAGAAAGTGAAAAGGCATTATGGGATACGGTTGTATGCTGTGGTGAAGTCTTTATTCAAAGCCCAGTCCAGTATATTGGCGATGTCCGAGCGCAGGGGATGTCCTGTGCATGTGTAAACCGTTTCCTCCGTCACCTTCCCGTAGGCCATGTGAGTGCTCTGTACCGACGACAATCAGAATGCAGCGCAAAGCTCTTTACTTTGCTTTAATTTTATCATCTTGCTCATTTCAAGAAAACTTTCTTCTACAATCTTATTTGCAATCAAAGCTACAATTTTATCTGCTATAACATAAGCAGTAGCAGGAAATTCCAAACAGATAAAAAGTGTAATTCAATAAAGCATTAAAAACTGTGTAAAAAAAAAAAAAAAAACTCATTTAAAAAAAAACGTGCACCATCAGGATTATTTTACTGTAACCACATACCCCCAAGTGTCTCATTCTATATTTATTTCTAACAAAAGCACCTGTAAAATGTTTAGCGATCGCCTCATGTCTCCTGTTGACAGGGTGACAATAGCTTTCATGCCATCTGGAGTGATGTCGATGCTGAGAGAAACATACAGAGAACAAAAATTATTTATGAGTATGTTCACAAGTAGAGGGAGATGAAAGACGAAATGAAGGAAGTAACCAGATTTATTTCAGAGTAACACTGTAAACAGCTTCATATGAGGTATCGCTGAAATGATCTGGAATCTAACTATTACAGATCTAGGCACATAAAGATATAACCATGCCGTGATAAACTGTGGACCCTGGAAATAAAAAAATAAAACTAAAAAACAATTATGGTTGTTATTATTCACCTTCACTATCTCCTAATTTTTACAAGCTGTAATTGTGTTGTTTGGACAACAGTGAGTGAAATAATGTACAAGGTGACCATTAGTGGAAGTAACACAACTTATCCTACAACACACCCCCAAAAACAAACAAACAAACAAACAAAAAAAAAAACAGACGTAATATGAATAAGCGCCGTGGTGCGACTGACTGCACAGACAGATTTAACAAGAAATCACAGCTAACTTTTCCTGCAAACTGCAGAAGAGAAGTGAAGCAAATGGAGGGAGTGTTTGTTTTTATATTTAGGCCTTACTACAGCCTTCACTCATGCCCATAAATAATTAAAGAAAACGTCTACTTTAATAAGAGCAATAGTTTATTTAATGCTATTATTTTTACTTCACTTCAACCTTTATTAATGTTTGGAAATAATCATTGTTGTTAATTTAAGAATATGAAACAATTTTTTTTTTTTTTATTAAAGAAAAACATCATAAGTTAATAAAAATAGAATAGGATAAAGAAGAATAAATATTAAAAAATTTTAAACCTTACATTTACAGCATTTGGCAGACGCCCTTATCCAGAGCAACTTGCATGCGCACATATCTATATTTTTTTGAAACACAACTGAACAGGTGAGGGTTAGTGCCCAACAGTGGTAGATTGGTGGTACTGGGACCTGAACTCCTGATCTTTGTATCAGTATGTCAGAGCATAAACCACCTGAGCCATCACTGCCCCTATTATTAATCCGGCTATTAGGCTCACGGGGAGGTTAGAGCCTATCTCAGCCTTACACCCTGAACAGCTTTCCATGCCATTGCAGAGCAGCACACACAAGGGGAACAGTCAATTAGCCTAATGTACATGTCTTTGTTCTGTGGGAGGAAACTAGAGTGCCCAGAGAAAACCCACACAAGCACGGGAAGGACTTGCAAACTCCATATAATAATAATAATAATAATAAAAATAAATTTCATTTATATTGCACTTTACATTTGAAACAAATCTCAAAGTGCGACAAGATAAACGCAAAGGTATAAAAGACATAAAACCTCGGAGAGTGGTCGCCCAAGCCCGGGACCTGAGCCCAGGATTTTCTTGATTTGAGGTGGATGTGCTAGATACTACGCCAATGTATCGCCCTCTCTCAAAACTAACGTGTGGAAAATCAACTTCTGGACCCAGTATTGTGAACCAAAAAAAGTGAATTTGGTGAATCATTACATGCCTGCTATAAACACTAATATTATCAACTGCACCTTTAAAACATGGTGTACAATTCTGAAAAAATTAAGCGCGAAAACAAATACACCCGGTGTCAGTGAGCTTCACCTCTCCTGCTGGATGACGTGTTCGAGTCTGGGGATCATCTGGGTCTGGGACAGAGGCCCGAACCGGAACCGTGTGCATCGCGACTGCAGCGCAGGGATGATTTTGGAAAGATAGTTACAGATCAGACAGAACCGAGTGTTCTCTGTGAACTTCTCAATCACTGTGTGCAGAGTGAGAGAGAGTGCAGTGAAGGCGAGAGAGGACACCAGAGACACAGGCAGAAAGTGACAGGAGTGAGAAAGACAGAAAAGAAAAAGAAAGCAAAAAGACAGACAGACAAGTGAACAAAGGAGAAGGGGGGGGAAACAGTGACAGAATGAGACAGATATCAGTGAGAGAGAGAGAGAGAGAGAGAGAGGCTATTTTAAATCATTCAAATTCGCTCTGACTCTCATCCTTCCCACAATGCAGTGTGTTTGTTTAGGGAAAGGGAGGCAGACAGTTTGATTTGGACACAGCGCCATGTGGACGCCCAGCAGGCGAGCTGCTACAGGGGCAGATGGTTCAGTACCTCTCCTTAAAGCGTTCTGAGCGTCCTGGGTCATGGCATCCGCCTCGTCCAGAATCACCAATTTAAAACCTTTCCTACACACACACAACAAAAACAGTATGCAGGGTACAGTGTGAAAGATAAGACATTACTTTAGCTCTAATAGTGTAGCCCTGATTTCCAGTTTTAAGCTCAGTGAAACAAACTGAACAGGAAACATTTAGTGTCGCTCTTACTTAAAAATGGTCCTGGTGCTGGCAAAGCTGAGGATAGGGCCTCGAACCACATCAATACCACGATCGTCTGAAGCATTGAGCTGCATAAACAAAAAGATGTAACAAAATAAATAAATTTAAATAAAAAAAAATAATAATTATAATTATATCTATCTATCTATCTATCTATCTATACTGTACTGGGGTTATTACTAATCTTGCTTAATAAAAACAGCATTTTTGTGGTTGAACAAGGCTCAAAACGCCGTCTACTGTTAAAAATCATCCTGCACCTCGCAAAGATGACGCTGATGTACAGTAGAGTCAACATTTTACTTCGCAAAATGATTAAAGAATGAAAACGCTGTCTCCTCAGAGGTGGGAAGCCCAACTCACCCAGCCTTCACCCTTCAGTGGGAATCTGTGAAACTTGGCTAATTTACAAATACATCCTGATCACAGCCCCACTCCGCTTTGTAAATCAGTCATGGATTTCGAACGCATGTAAACGTGTTTGTATGTCTTTACCTCCAGAACCATGGAGGTGAACTCTTTATCCTTGTACAGCTGCTTGGCACAGGCTAAAATGGTGGAGGTCTTTCCGGTTCCAGGAGGTCCGTAAAACAGCAGGTGAGGCAGTCGGTCCTCTCTGATGAACTTCTGAACTGAAAAAGAAAGAGAGGGGGACATGCTCATAAAAAAATAAGCCACTCCTACATGATGTGTCCGCGGTGTTCATTAAAACAAGTCAGCCGGCTGCTTAAAGTCCATTCATAATACTAAACACACCAAATCCCATTCATTCACCACTAATAAACTACTCCACCATGGGAGAGCATGGAGAGCCTCTGCTCACGGGAGAATTATATGACTGTGCTCATAGCTCTACGATTTTAACCATGTTGTGTATTTCCAAACAGAGACAGAATGCAGTAGAGGTGTTGGCGTGCCTGTAAAATGACTAGCTGATGTAATCACAAACACAGTTTTCCCTAAACAGGCTCCAAGCCATGCAATACATGTATGCTCAGACCATGGTTTAATTTAAACAAATTAATATTACATTAGTGTACTAGGCACCTTACTGATGTAAACTTACTTGTACTCAGAATGTCCTGATGTGAAATCAAATCATCCAGCGTCTGTGGTCTGTACTTTTCAACCCTACAAATAAATAAAAAAAATAAATAAAATTGGAATTATTAATAAAAATAAATAAATAAACTGTCTTATTACACCACATCTCCTAACTGTCAAGTCCCATTCATAAATCTGTCAGTAGGCACAACGTCAAACGAGAGTCTTAACACAGATCTTTAGAATTATTAATTCTAGGGTCACAGGGACGCTGAAGCCTATCCCGGCCAACATTGGGCGAAGGCGGGGTACACCCTGAACAGCATGCCAGTTCATTGCAGAGCCAACGCATACACAACCATTCACACCCACTTACACCAAGGGTAATCAGGAACAGTCCATCAGCCTAATGTGCATGTCTTGGGACTGTATGAGGAAACCAGGGCACCTGGAGAAAAACCATGCAAGCACGAGGTGAACATGCAAACTCTACACAACCTTCTTTCTGTGAGGTGGACATGAATCCACTTTCTTGTCCAAACAGCCATACCAGAGTCCTATTATAAGTAGTTCAGTTATATGTGAAAAGGTTCCTGTTTTAGAAACAGTCAGGAAGCCTGTGATTTTTAATTTTTTTTTACTATTTACTACAGTAGTGGAAATACACAGACACTTGTGTTTCGCTACGTTTATCAGACAATTCTAACATTTTTCCTTACAATGAGCTTTTTACAGTTTAACTTCACAAACTCTGATTTAGTGCGGGGTGGCACACTGGTGTAGTGGTTAGAACGTCCCCTCACGGCATGATGGTCCTGCATTCGAGTCTCGGGCTCGGCCAGAGCTCTACTGTCTGGAGTTTGCACGTTTCCCTTCGTGGTCGTTTCATCCAGGTACTCCAGTTTCCTCCAACAGTACAAAGACATGCACATTAAGCTAATTGGCTGTTCCAAACTGTCCCTAGGTGTGCATGTTTTTTTTGTGGGTACAGGGTCCTTCATGATAATTACTCACACAACAGTCCTAAAAATAATCAGCAAATGATCCAAACTAAAGACAAGTGATGTTTTATCATATCAGGAGATTTGACAGCTTTGCTAACAAACTTCTAAATACAGCAAATATAACTCAAATTCACTGTAGTATTATGTTAGATTTAAGCTAGCATTAATAAATTGTCTAAGAAAGAAGCTAGCACATTTGTCCAAAAAAAACAAAACAAAACAAAAAAACAGCATGTTAGCCAATTAAACATTTTAATTTCCTACCCGTATTCCCAACAACTTCCGCGTTTGCTGCAAAACTGTCTAATCAGAAGACGTCGAGTATGACACACCAGCCAATCAGAACACAGAACTCAACAATACTAGCCAATCAAACAGCAAGAGGCGGACTTACTCCGGAATTGAGGTGCGAAACAAAAGAAATCGCCACAACCCAGAACATCGTTAGCTACAGCAAAAAAAACGAATATAAATAATGTCCAGCTATTGATTCTGCTCAGAACTTAGGTGGTCCAAACAAAAAAAAAAAGAAACCAAAACAAAAACCAGCATGTTAGCCACTTAGACATTTTAATTCCCTACCCGTATTCATAACAACTTCCGCATTTGCTGCAAAACTGTCTAATCAGAAGACGTCGAGTATGACACACCAGCCAATCAGAACACAGAACTCAACAATACTAGCCAATCAAACAGCAAGAGGCGGACTTACTCCGGAATTGAGGTGCAAAACAAACCAGAACATCGTTAGCTACAGCAAAAACAAATATAAATAATGTTCAGCTATCGATTCAGGTCATAACTAGGTTGTATTGGCTGCACACTAACGCAAATCAATACATCTGTAAATTTAGCCAGAGCTTTTCTTTTATAGGATATCTCCTTTTTATAAACTTAACACAACTTTAGCTTCAATTCAACATAAACTTTCTCGAGTTGCATGCAGTGTTAATTTCCCAAACTCTCACCATGGTAAATTTCTGGCCTGAAGCGGTGCCTTGCTTGTCGATGCCATTTTTATCTGTTTTAATCGCGCGAAAGACGTTCTTAAGAAGAGGATCTCTTTTGGCGCGCTTTCTGACAACACTTTTACGTCAGTAAGAGCTGCTTGACGGCGGCTGGGTCATCCAATCACGGCTGCGGGGCGAAAGACTTGCCACGCCCACTTTACTTAACCCGTGAAAAGACAGCTGAAATGTTTTAATACAGATTTATACAGAATTACATGTTCTATCTTATTCATTTGTTGTGTCGAAAAAGTGTCCAGTTCACGACGCAGGAGATTCAGATCCATTTTCAGGTGTTTATTTAGCCTTTAGGAAAAGAAAAGCATACAATCAATCACACAGAAGAAACTGTTCCAAGAAAAAAAAAAAACCTTGGACATCGAACCAGCTTTGCAATTGGCTTACATAGTGCCCATTCCACTCTGATTGGTCTATCATCCTTTAGCTCTTGACTCTGATTGGTCTCTCATATCTCAACATGTCTCAACATGTAACGAGTCTCAACCTGTCCCGAGTTGACCTTGAAGGCTCGGCGCCTCCCTTCGCTTAGGACGGCCATTTCGTTTCTTTTCAAGGTCCGACATTTTGTTCCAACGTTCCGTGTTCAAGGACAGTCAAGCAATACACGTACAGAGTGGAATGGGCCCTACATAAAATAATAAAATAATCTTACACAACACTTACAGTGAATAAACTTCTCATACAACAGTCATATAAATCATCCAGTAATCAAATAGTGCAGTAAACCATACAATTGCTCTTCTATAGGTATAATCATTAACAATTTAAATGTATATTTCATTAGAGAGGATTTCACTTGTCAGTTCTCTATTTCAGGATTACAAATGACTTTAAATAAAGGAGATATGATCACTCATTCCAAAGATATTACACTTCCCGTATTCATATCCATGTTGATGCTATTATTGATCAATAACAAATTCCAGTACGTGATCGGGAAGTCCAGCAATTTGCAAAAGATTAATGGAGGACCAAATATATGACATTATGACATTTCAGATTGGCAGGCCATAGGCCTTCCACAGGTCATGGGTTCAAAACACACAGCACCCCCAGTGGCCCTCAGTACCCTGATTTCCTTCACTTCATTATCCATTAATTTATTATTTATTATTGCTGAACCGATAAATCAGTTTCAGCTGATTGCTGCACACAGACACTTGCCACTTTACAGACTTTACAGACACTTGTCACTTTCGCACACAGACACTTTACAGACAGACTTTTACTAGAAAAATCGCCACTGCAGTACATTATATTTCATTATATTGCCTTTACATTTGCATATATTTCACTTATACTTCATTTATATATATA
>JAQMYF010000025.1:32544116-32578101 GCA_030014195.1 Neosilurus mollespiculum
CAGAGTCGGCTGAGATGGGCGCCAGCCTCCCCGCGACCCTAATTTGGAATAAGCGGTTCAGAAAATGAATGAATGAACGATTAGCCTAATGTGCATGTCTTTGGACTGCTGGAGAAAACCGGAGTACCGGAGTACCTGGTGGAAACCCATGCAAGCACGGGGAGACCATGCAAAGTCCACACAGATAACGCTTGAGCTGGGGACTCTAACCCAAGACCTTCTTGCTGTGAGCAAGTAAAATAAAATATTAAAAGGTGGTGCAATTCAAAAATATATATATATATATTACTATTATCACAAATTATTAAAGAGTCCTTTAAGTGACTATCATAAAGCTTGAAAGCAGACAACGTTAAATGCTGTTTAGACACTTGTTGTGTACTCCAGTGCCAGCAGAGGGCAGAAGAGATCTTTCCAGGATGTGCCAATACCATCTCCACGATGTAACACATGGAGAGAAAAGAGATAACAGAAACTGTGCTGTCATATTCTTGAGCAGCAGGATGACAACACTAAGAGTGCTAATATTTTCCTGACATTTTGCTGAAGCTCTCAGTTACTCTGTTGCCTAAATTCTGCTTTCCTCATGGCAGATCGACAGGAAGGGACTGTCACCTAAAGAGCCGAGGGTGGTTTGAATATGTTTGCCGACATTTTTAGCTTCTCATCCGTCCCCCAGAGTGTGACGCAATTCTCATTTTATCTGTCACGTTCGACGACAGGTCTATTTTATACAGGTCCTCTTGCTTACATGAAGCGACTGGAGTGACTGTGCGGCCTTGATGGTTGAGGAACAATAGTTTGTAATTAGGGGAGACATTCCAGAGTGGGACCCTGCTGCGTCCTATGGGATGTCGGCTGTAGGTGGACAACGCAGGTGTGTGATTTTAAGATCACACCTGTCTGTCACTACTCTTTCTCATGGAGGCTTTATTCTTCCTGATGCCCACTGTCCTCTTTATTAAAAACTCCAGCTCTACTAATGGGCATTTTCAGCAAAAAGCACAATTTGGAAATGTAACCTTTCAAAAAAGAGAGTGGGAGCGTGATAGAGAGACTTTGCGTTTTGCTTTTTTTTGTGAACAGCCCTCCAGAAAATGATGCAGACAAACCTTAATCAAAGGATGCTTTTATTTAAGCGCGGTTGGTGTAATAGAGCAGGTTTAATATGCTCCGAATGAACATAATAAAGTGTAAAAAAAAAAAAGAGGGGGAGAAGAAGTGCAGTATGCTTGCAGATTAATTATAAAAAGAGTTGCTGGTTTATTACTGAATTTGAGAAATTGATTAGTCCAAATAAATAAATAATAAATAAATAAAAATTTAAGTTAAATATGCTGCGTCTTAATTTTTGTAGCTTTCGGCTTTCTGTATGTTTAATGTTATTCATATTTATTTGATTTTTCAAACCATTTTATCCTTTATTAGGGTCATGCAGGGGCTGGAGCCCATCCCAGCTGACTCTGGGCAAAGGTGGGATATACCCTGAACAGGTCGCCAGACCAACGCAGGGCAACACACACACACACACACACACACACACACACACACACACATTATACCAATTACACTCACACTTATGGGTAGTTAAGAATATCCAATTAGCCTAATGTGCAAATTTTATAAAATCACTTTCAGACATTGCTCACGAAGCAAAAGAATTGCGATGCAAAATACAAACCAGATTAAACAGGTCAGGTTTGGAGAGACCTCTAGCCTCCCGTTTTATAAAGACAGATAACATAAAGACAGACCACCATCTCGGTGTCAAAACAATATGAAGTGAGGAGTCGTATATTTTAGGGATTAGTCGAGGCTGCAGCCCTTCGTTCTCCACTTAGTAGTTGTAACTTATCCTAAGGTTGTTTAGGGGGTACCCACTCTTATCAATTCCATGTTCCTCGTTATACCCACACTTAAGTTAAACAGAAGAACATGGTCAAAGAGAACACAACATAAGAAATGATGTGGATTTCACAGTGGTTAGTGTCTAAGCGAATATGTTTCATATGGTTAAAATAGGCTAAATTTCCCCCACAGCATGTTTTTGGACTCTGGGAGGAAAACCGGAATACCCAGAGGAAACCCATGCAAGCATGAGGAGAACATGCAAACTCCGCACAGAAACACCATCCAAAAAAACATGCGCAGTAGGCTAATTGGCTGTTCCAAGTTGCCCTTAGTTGTGAGAGTGAGTGTGAATGATTGTGTGTGTTGGCTCTGTGATGGCCTGGCGAGCTGTACAGAGTGTACCCCGCCTTCGCCCAGAGTTGGCTGAGATGGGCGCCAGCCTCCCCGCGCCCTAATCAGGATTAAGCGGCTTAGAAAATGAATGAATGAAATATACTTTTACCCTAACAAAAAGTTAAAACAAAAAAGTTAAAAGTAAGAAACAAAAGGTTAAAACATAATATTCTTGGTGGAGTCAGTACCAGCACATTCTGGAGTATTTTATTCCTTTTATACCATGGTAAATCCCTAACACTCAAATTTATTAAAATTTGTTCAGGCTTGACTTACGTCATGGGTGGCACGGTGACGTAGTGACTAGCATGTCTGTCTCACAACAAGAAGGTCCTGGTTTCAAGTCCAGGGCTTTCTGTGTGGAGTTTTCATGTTCTCCCTGTGCTTGCGTGGGTTTCGTCCGGGTACTCTGGTTTCCTTCCACAGTCAAAAAACATACACATTAGGCTAACTGGCTGTTCCAAAATGCCCCTCGGTGTAAGTGTAAATGATTGTGTGTGTGTTGCACTGCAGTGGTCTGGCGGGCTGTTCAGGGTGCACCCCTCCTTCGCCCAGAGGTGACTGCTCCAGCCTTTACGTAACTAAAACCTTAACAGTCGTTTCCTCACTAGCCTCTCTTTTCTCCTGACCTAAAATAATGCAGCTTGTCATGTAACTGAGTTTGTCATGAACACTGAATTAATTTTTGTCATCAATATTTCTGAGATATCACTGTTACAATCCAGACAGAATGTGCCTGTGATAATAGCAGAGCCATGCATGTAAATTCAATTATAGCAATTAAGTGTCATTTACTCTCAGATCCACGTTAAACAGCCGACTCATCTGTTAAAATCTGCATGCTTATTAGCGCTGTATGAGAGATAAATACAATATATTATCCCTGGGTGTGACGTATGCTGTCAAAGTTTAAATCTCATCTGACAGATTTGTCGTCATGGAGATGAATCATGGAACATAGTTCTGTCAGTGACCTCATTTTACCCATCACCTGCCTGCGAGCCTTTTCAAACCAAATGTTGACTTGTTTTTAATTTCACGCGTTAAACAGGGCCATGTGCCTTGGAGGGTCTGCTGCTTACGAAAGTGCAGGCGTCCCCTCGAGAGACAACAATGTACAAACGCAACGGAACTCTTTTATTCTTAGAGGTTGAAGCCTAAACTTGAAGTCTGTGTGTGTGTGTGTGTGTCCTACAGTAAGTGTCAATAAATGTTCCAAGAGTTAGCTATGTGCACAACCTGTTATTTTGTTTAAAATGGTCTTTACATCCCGACAGCAATCAACAACTAATGAGATATGAAAAAAGGTCCTGAAAAAAAAAAAAATCTGTCGTCTGTGGCCAATGTAATCCTTTAAAAATGACATCCAGTCACTGTCTTCTGGGAAATATCCAATCAAATGTTCCCGTATCTTCCTGCTCGTGACCCTACTGTGCACAAACCCGCAGTCAGAGCATGTGTGTGGGGGACGTGGCTTTGGAAGGGCCTCCAATGCCAGGGCTGGGTTTAGCCAGAACCCTGAAGAGATTCTACATTCCCAGCTTCCCAGATTACCATCCCCAGCTTTCAGAATGTGACATGAGGATTTCAGTAAAAATGTGCAGATCCATATTCCAGCATAGTACAGACTATTGAAAGGTTACACATGGTGTGCAGAGTGGTGTAAAATAACTTTCCTTTCACGCGGTCAGCTTGAGTCAGGTGTAGTATTAAGTCCAGGTCCATTCGCTGCCACTTTGATGTAACCACAATCAAACTGTCAAGCCTCGTTCAACAAAGGAAGCGACAAGCGACAAGCGACAAGCAGCTGCTGAGCGACACACGACATCGTGTGGCGAGAGAGGCGAATTGCTTCATCTCTTAGCTCTCGTTGCCTAGGTAACTCCCTGACGTGTCTCCCGTTTCAAAATCTTTCCGTGTGAAACTCGAGCGGCACTGCGCTCTGCTACAGCAGGTTCCTAAGAGCTTTTATCATCAGTATCTTATATTCATTTATTTATTTTCTGAACTGCTTAATCCTAATCAGGGTCGCGGGAAGGCTGGCGCCCATCTCAGCCGACACTGGTCGAGGGCAGAGTACACCCTGGACAGTTCACCAGGCCATCGCAGGGCAGAAACATGCTGACCACAATGTAGCCTACTCTTGACGAAATTCAGCAGTGGTTCTTTTACATGACCCTCACCACAGACAGTGAGAGACATGGCCGGCCTTTGATAACCCAGTTAGCTGCACTAGAGGACAGCAGTTACATCCCGCTGATAGAGGGGCTTCAACCCCCAACTTTGGGATCAGTAATCCAGCATCTGACCACAGCCCTTCAGTATCTTATATTATTTATTTTGTCTCATATTGTATCATACGGTATATAAATTATATATATAAATATATAGTATAGAACATCATAAATCGGGAACAGTTTGCTCTCCTCACCATCTCCGCTCTCTATTTTAAGAAAACATCATTACGATCTCACTGCTTCTGCTGGGTTCACCCAATACAAGCCCGGTATCATCACGGGGAGAATCAGAGACTTGTTCAGGAGCTCCGTTTAGACGGAGTACACTATCAGCAGTACTTTATTCTGAACTGCACACAGTTTTTATCTACTGATTTGTTTATTTTGATTGAAATGTACCTGTTAACACCTGCAGTGGTCTGGCGAGCTGCCCAGGGTATATCCTGCCCTCATCCAGAGTCGGCTGAGATAGGCACCAGCCTCCCCGCGACCTTAATTAGGATTAAGCGGTTCAGAAAATAAATGAATGAATGAACTTTATATACTATAATAAAATTATCATCATTTTTTTCATTACACTGATGTTTTGTTGGCAGTTTGCAAGGATATTTACTGTAGACACTATACAGTGATTCACGTCTTAAAATACCATCAGAATCAGAATCAGCTTTAATTACCAAGTTTGTGAACACAAACAAAGAATTTGACTGTGGTTTAAATTGCTCATTTGTGTAAGTTTTTACAAAGATTTGGGCAAATAGAGATAAATATAAGTGAGTGAGGAAATATGTGCAAAAGATCAAATCTAAAGTGACAATATAGAATAAAAAGAGATGAACAGTATTGTGCAGAATAACAATAATACAGAATTTATCACCAACACTGAGTGCAAACCAGTATCATGTGTTCATGATGTTGGGTAGTGAGGTTGTGTACAGTGGGTTATTTTCACAGTTGTTTCCTGACACTGTGACTTTTACAGTTTAACAGAGCGACAGATTGGGAGAAGAAACCATGTGATTTTTTGTCATATCACTCACCTTTATATAAACCTGATGCTTAATTAATAGGACCATTATATCTAGGGGTTATTGCTTAAAATGTACAATTATATGAATAAAATTTTAATAGCTCTTGTATAAAGAGAAATTAAATTATAAGCGAAAAGAGAGTCATTTTCTATACTTTTTTTTTCAACTTCATGTGTTTAAAGGAATCTGTTTGAATACTAAACACACTTCGAACACCTCTACTTCATTTATGCTTTCATTCATTTGCCAGACTGTTTAATCCTGGTTAATAGCTTAATCCTAAGGTTGCGGGGACACCCTGAACAACTCGCCAGTCCATTGCTGGCCAACACGCACAACCATTCACGCTCACACCTAGGGGCAATTTGGAAAAAGCAATTATACTAATGAGCAATGGCCTGTGGATATGATCAACAGTGCTCAAATTGTACAGGAAAACTTTGCCCTTTGAGGGTTGGCGATCATGGTGTCATGACAAAGACCTCTGGAGACCATTGTACGTTCACCACCTTGACCAGCGAATTTCCCAAGAATAAAGTTATCTCTGTGGCTCCAGCATGTATGTGTTGCCAGCTCTGTACTCTATGTGGCTGGAACATGTATGTATGCCAGGTCTAAATACGGTCCACAACCAGTGAGGAGGTATTACTAAAGTTCTGGAGCTAAAAGTAGGAACAGGTTTAACATTATTTCTGAAATGATGCAGAGCTCTGTTTTGATGGTAGTGCAAGGAGGATTTACAGATTAACCTTTGATTAATTGCCTTTGAACAATTATTTTTGTGGCCACATTTTGAAAAGTGTGACCCATTTTCTTCCAAAAATATGCTTGTGATGAACTCGTATAAACCCCATCTGAAAATGTATGCAAATTTAAATATGATATGAAAAACAAAAACCAAAACAAAACTAATGTTTTGCCCTGGAAGTACTGAAAGCTTTAACGAAGACTAGCAGACTGTCACAGATACTCGTGTAACCCCACCATATTCCTCCTTCTCTTGATCCATTTTTTACTACTCATTGTCTGGTCTTGTATGCTCAACAGAGCCAGGGAAACTTCATGCTTATGGCAGCATGGTGGCGTAGTGGTTAGCATGTCCATCTCACAGCAAGCAGGTTCTGGGTTCATTCAAAGACATGCACATTAGGCTAATTGGCTGTTCCAGTTTGCCCCTAAGTGTGTGTGTGTGTGTGTGTGTGTGTGTGTGTTGCCCTGTGATGGTCTGGAAAGCTGTTCAGGCTGTACCCCACCATCACCCAGTGTTGGCTGAGATAGGCTTCTGCGACCTCAGTAGAGGAATTAAGTGGTGAGTTTGAATTAAGAGACTTGTTACACTTCAAAACATTACACTGGAATAAGGAATGGAGGTTATTGTAGGTTGTTCAGTTTCATAACAGTATTCAGTAGTGTCTCCCCAATGTCTTTTGAAAGATTTTTCTCCAAATTGAATGCTAATATCTGCTTTCCTTTGTGTATTGTGCCACCATGAGAACATGTTCTTGGCTCACTCTCAGATGTGTGAGGTGGTGTTGCCAGGCAATAAGACAGGAATTTACCTCTTGATTAATTTAAAGAAACATGTGCATGTAACCTGTTTTGCACCCCATGCTTGGTATGTCTTTATAAGCAGCAGTCATTAGTTTTCTGCTTGCAAAGATGTCTGGCACAAATTTTTCATTATCCAGTCCATGCATACCAGTGTATCTAAGTCGGGAGAAGAAAACAGTCATTCATTTTGTTTCACTTAGCAATATGCTGGTTGCTAGCTTTGGATTTCATAGTGTGAATAATAAATACACCTTAAAATTTTTACCTTTTTAAAAAATGTGCACCCTGGGGTTTGTATATTGGAAGCAACCTAAATAACTTCATTTATTTGAGATCTCATGGTGGCTGGAGCCTATTTCAGTCAACTCTGGGCGAAGTTAGGGTACACACTTAACAACTAGCCTGTCCATTGCAGGGCCAAAACTCAACCATTCATTGCTCTGACTTCTGTGGTCAACCACCTAATGGCCCGTAGCAACGGGTCCAGTACACCGTATTCCCGGAGCACACCACATAAGAAAGTCTGAGGGACACGGACCCTCCTCTAAATCCACAAAACACATGCGGACAAATTGGGCAAACTCCCATGCCCCCTCCAGGATCCTCTACAGTGTGTAGAGCACTACGGCCGGGATGAAATCCACACTGTTCCTCCTGAATCCGAAGTTTTACTATCGATCCTCCTCTCCAATACACTTGCATAGACTTTCCTGGCTAGGCTAAGGAGAGTGCTTCCACGATAGTTGGAACACACACCCTATGGTCCCCCATTTTAAAAAAGGGAACTACCACCCCGGTTTGCCAATCCAGAGGTAGGGCCCCCAATGACCACGCAATGTTTCAGAGACTTGTCAACCAAGACGGTTTTACCACATCCAGAGCCCTGAGGTACTCAGGGTTGACCTCATCCACCCACGGAGCCCGGCTAACGAGGAGCTTTTTGACTACCTCGGCAACCTCAGCCCCAGTGATGGTCAGACCCCTACCCAGACCCCAGATTCTTCCTCCACCACGAAGGGCATGTTACCCACATGGGCCTTGAAGTCTCCTAGGATGATGAGAGAGTCCCTGGGGGGGTTTGGGGGGTTGGGGGGGCCTCTAGCACACCCCCTAAGGACTCCAAGAAGGGTGGGTACTCTGAACCGTCATTTGGGGCATAAGCACAAACAACAGTCAAACAACACTCGAAGGTGGAGAGAGGCTTCCGTTTCATCAACCGGGGAGAACCCCAACATGTAGGCACCAAGATGGGGAGCAACAAGAATGCCCACACCGGCTCACCACCTCTCCCCCTGAGCAACTCCAGAATGAAATAAGGTCCAGCCCCTGTTGGGATGGAAAAATTCATCGTTCATCATTGTTTATTTTCTTATTTTCTTAATCCTAATTAGGGTCTAATTTCCAAACTAATCCCCACTTAATCCTAATTAGGGTCACGGGGAGGCTGACACCCATCTCAGCCGACTGTGGGCGAGGGCAGAGTACACCCTGGACAATGCAGGGCAGAAACAGCCTACTCCTTTCGAAAGTCAGCAATGGTTCTTTCACATGTCTCTCACCACAGACAGTGAGAGACATGGCTGGCCTTTGATAACCCAGTGAGCTGCACTGGGGGGACAGCACTGACAACCTGGTGAAAATGGGGCTTGAACCCCTGACCTTTGGAATATGAAATGACAGATTCACGTCCTATTCTCACGATTTCACACTCTAACGAGAGTGAAACAGCAGTCTTTTCAAACTGGCAAATGCAAACTATCAAATGGATTTTAGCAGGTTGCAAGTAAAAACCACCTGCTGATGAAAATATACATATGTTCATGTCTAACAGGAGAGTTTGAAAGGCTTGCAGTTAATTTCACTTAAAGTAAGTTGTAGTAGTGTGGTTGATGATGTGAAGTCCATTTAGATAATTTTAACCCTGTACTCTTCAAAAGTATGAAAAACTATTAATTATTAAATGATTTAAAATGTCTTCAGGCATCCATAGCTGGGTAGGTGTTCCACCAGTGTAGAATTAAAAGGCTTCATTTAAAATTAATTATTGAAGATAGAGCTAGTATTATCTTCTACTTGGTGAGACCTTTTGAGCAAGAAGCCAGAGGCACTTTTTTGGCTTTGATGATAAACCATTAATTAATTATTGTCCTTTAGAAAAATAAAGAGAGGATTTATTGGTAAAGATATGAAAATTCATATTTTAAGCCAAATAAATCCTGCATGTTTTTTTGGGATTATCTCTTCTACATGAAAATGGTGTGGAGGTGGATTTGGGGGCTGTTGAACAGGTTCAAACAAGACCTGCACACTGCCTAGTCCTGTTTCCATTACTGTGAAAGGTCTGAAAACTACAAAGTATTGCCACAGCATGGGATTTTCTGGGGCTCCACATGTACAGAATCACCTGTTCATGTCACTGTAAATGAGATGTTACTATAGAAACCATAATGTATTCGATGGAGTGCATTAATAAGTGATTTGCCATATAGCTGGAACATTTGTTAGAGTAAATTTATGGTTAATGTTTGCTGTCATGATATTTGTATATTCCTTCATTTTTCTTCCACTTTTCCTGGTGCGGGTCACCATGGCAACAGTTTAAGAAGCTCAGTCCAGACTCATCTATTCACTGAGGAATTTAAAAGGGTGCCGTTGGTCTGCTTCCGCTAGACCCATCATGCTCTACTGGAGACAGCTGCTCAATCTTCTCTCCATCAGGTTTGGGGTTTACATCCAGTAGAGCATGATGGGTCTAGCGGAAGCAGACCATCGGCACACTTTTAAATTTACAAAGAAGTTCTTCATCTCAGTTTGAAGAAGCAGCGGCTGTCATTTGAGGTTCTCCCAGAGTCTCAAGCCCACCATACTAACGGTGAATAAAGCCAGAAACCCTGCACCTTGTACTCATGAACATATTCTTTCCATTACTACACACTGCCTGTGGCAGCTGACTACAGGAAAGGGACACTGTTTGGTCAATAAACAGAGTTCTTTGTCTGCAAACCTCTGTTTCGCCATCAGAGACCAGTCAATCCATGTTAATCTTCTGCTCAGTTTTTCTACCAAGAATTTGAATCCCTAGAAACTCCACTGATAGGGGCAAGGTATCGACCCTTGCCTGAAGTTTGGTTTACCAAATTCCAAAGCAGAGGCGGCATTGTGGTGTAGTGGTTAGCACGTCCGCCTCACAGCAAAAATGTCCTGTGTTTGAGTCCCAGGCTCAACGAGAGTGTTTTTGTGTGGAGTTTGCATGTTCTCACCGAGCTTGCGTGGGAAACTTCGGTTTCCTTCCACAGCCCAAAGACATGCACATCAGACTAATTGGCAGTTACAAATACCCAGGTGTGAGCATGAATGGTTGTGTGTGTGTGTTGCCCTCTTATGGTCTGGCAAGCTGTTCAGGGTATACCCTGCCTTCGTCAGCGTCGGTTGATATAAGCTCCGGCCACCCCACAACCCCAACAGGATTAAATGGTTTGGCGACCATCACATGATAGGGGACAACCAGGGCAAGTTGAATACTAACACTTGCTTTCTCGAGATATGTTTGAAGCCAGCTAAGTGTATTTCTTTGACCTGCTGCTCCTGCTGCTCCTGCTACTTCACTCGCCAGAGTAACACCTTGGAGGAATGTGCTATCTACACTCCTCAGTACCACTTTACCATTTACTGCGTTGTATCCATTGATGAGATTCATCCTCATTAATAGAGTGTTCTTTGAAGGCTGTAGAGTCCAATCCCTGATCTGAAATTTTATTTAATTGTATATTGGTCAAGGGAACTCCAGGTTAATCAGGGCACCCATGGCTGTTTCTCATCCTCGTCTTTTTTGCTGTTTTGTTATTCCCCTCCAATATCCAGTTTACATTTACATTTACATTTACAGCATTTCCCCGTGACCCTAGTAGGATCAAGCATTTTGGAAAATGAGAATGAATGTCTGTAGCTAGTCTTCTTAACATCTTGATTTTCCAGACACATGTCACTGTGTCACCAGTGGGATCACATCTCATGTCCTCCTGATGAGGTGGCGTGGTGGCTAGATGGTTAACTCTATCAATCTTGGTAAAGGGCTTCTTTGTGGAGTTTGCATGTTCTCTCTGTGCTTTTGTGGGTTTCCTCTGCACATTCTGTTTTTTACCCGTAGTCCAAAGAAATGCACATTGGATTGTCTGTGTTAGCCCTGCAATAGACTTGCAACCCCACCTCATGCCCAGCTTCTTCTGTGACCCTGAAGGATAAGGGCAGTAATGGCTCAGTGGTTAAAGCTCCGAGGGTTAAGAAGGTACCACCTTCACCTACCGCCTAACTGATTGTTTAAATGAGATAAAAAGTCTTGATGAGGGCGTCTGCCAAATTTAATAAATGTACATGTAAATAATGGATAGATAGATGGTTGTATCTCCCAATAATAGTGCAAAACTGTCAGAGGCCCAGTTGGGACAGTGTTAAAAGAATATGTTATATAATGTTTTTGTGAAAGAATTTGATCTGTGTCAGACGTGTTAACGACTCTATAGAGTTAATGGAGTTTGCTGTGCCACCGAGAAGCACTTGTTATCTCATTTGTCTTCACTTCACCTAAACAAATATTGGGTGAATTTGGATTTGCCCTAACATGTCAAGCAGTGATTCGCAGTTGAAGAATTTTTTGCCATCTTCCAGCATAATTAAAAGCCGTGTTCGTGCCTCGTCGACAGTGCTGCATCAACATGTGACAAGTGCCCTCCAGCTTGCCTCACTGTGCCCGTAGGGGTGCTAATGTGGCGTGTCACACACTCCCACACTCGCACCGTCCTCTAAGAGTCACTCAGAGTGCCAGCGTGCCACTTACATAGAGGACCTTGGGAGGAGAGGGTGAAGTGCTTTCCAGCCTCCTCTCAGCTACTCCAACACCTTAGGAGTTATCTAACCTATCTAATAATCTAATCTATTTCCTGTTTATTCCATAATCATACCAAATTTCTTAGATTTGCACCACACAGTTGAATTGATTTTATAATTTAGTTTTTCAAGAAAAGTGTAATGAATGGCATGGTGGCGTAGTGGATATCATGTCCGCCTGACAGAAAGAAGGTTCTGGGTTTGAGTCCCGGGCTCGGGCATTTCTGTGTGAAGTTTGTTCTTCCCCGTTCTTGCATGGGTGTCCTTAAGGTACTCCGGTTCCCTCCTACAGTCAAAACACATGCACATCAGACTAATTGGCTGTTCCAGATTGCCCCTAAAATTGCCTACCCTGTGGATGTGGGTGTGGATGGTTGTGTGTGTTGCCCTGCGCTGATCTGGTGAATAGTTCAGAGTGTACCCTGACTTTGGCATCTGTTGGCTGAGATAGGCTCCAGCCTCCTGGTGACCCTAATAGTAGAATTAAGCAGTTCAGCAAATGAGTGAGTGAGAAGTTTGAGTTTCTTCAAGGTTGTCACTGAACGTAAATGTTTTTTTTTATTCCTTTCTTTCTTCTCACAAAAATCAGTTATGTTTAATATAGTTTTGTGTAAATGTCCAGCTGTATGAAGAAGTGCTCTTGTCTTTTCTACCTCTTGTGTGCACTAAGATTTAATCTGTGCTTTAAGGTTTTTTAGCTAGCGTTAGTAAGATAGAAAATAAAATTGTATCATCCAAAGATTTACAAGGTAATATTTTCTTTTTTGAGAGAAAGTCGTTACAGCTGTCAAGATACATCTGTGTGCTACACAGAATGAAATTGAACATGAGACATTTGTGGTGAAGGATGTACTGCTGTAATCTGTGGTCTGGAACACCTGTGTTGTTATGTTATAGGTAGTTTGATGTATAGAAACCATGCACAGATACTTTAATCAAATGAACCAGGTAAAGTATTCTCTGGGGCGGCACAGTGGTTCGGTGGTTAGCAGATATGACTCACAGCAAGAAGGGCCTGTGTGCGAGTTCTGGTCTCAGTAAGGGGGTTTTTGTGTGGAGTTTGCATGATCTCCCCGTGCTTGTGTAGGTTTCTTTCTGGTACTTCGGTTTCCTCTCACCGTCCAAAGACATGCACATTAGGCTCATTGGCTGTTTCAGATTGCCCCCAGGTATGAGTTTGAGTGTGAATGGGTGTTGCTCTGCAATGGACTGGTGAGCTGTTCAGGGTGTATGCTCTGAGTACCCTAATATTCAGTCTGCTACCCTAATAAAGAATTAAGCGGTTTGGCAAATGAATAAATGAATGTAATCTATACAAATACAGATGTTTTTGATGCCTATGAGAAAGCTTTGTTCTGTGACTCGGGGCGTGCTTTAGGACTGAGATCTTGAATGATAGAAGAATTTTTAAATTTTTTTTCACCTTTACCAAAGATATCAGAAACATGTCCAGTTTGGGTGTTTGTTGGTGTGGTATTGGTAGCAATAGAATGCATAATTTATCTGTGGATGAATGGAAACTTGGTGCCAGAGGTGAAGCTTTGGACAAGGATTTTTCCAAATCATTTTGGAGATGATCAGGATACAATTCTGGATCCAGGATTTTTTTAAAGGATTCTTTAACACTGTGAGATTTTTTTTTATTTGGACGTGGGCAGCACTGTGGCACAGAGGTTAGCACGTCCATCTCACGACAAGAAGGTCCTGGGTTTGAGTCCTGTGCCCGTGCTTTTCTGTGTGGAGTTTGCATGTGCTCCCTGTGCCTGCTTAGGTTTCCTTCCACAGTCCAAAGATGCACATTAGGCCAATTGGCTGCTCCAAAGTGACCCTGGCTGTGAATGTGAGTGTGAATGGTTATGTGTGTATATTTGTATTGGCCCTTCGATGGTCTGGTGAGCTGTATATGGTGGACCCTTCACCCAGTGTTGGCTGAGAGCCTCCCTGTGACCCTAATGGTAAAGATTGAGTGAATGAGTGAGTATTTGGATGTGTCTTATTACAGCAGGCCCAGCAGGGGGTGCTGTGTACTTTCTGTTTTTCCCCATAACCTCCTCAGCATAGGTAAACAATATTAATCTAGCCAGAGCTGGACAGCCCGCCTCCCACAGACCCCACCCTTGAGGGAGAGTTTGTTAAATTTGGCTCATTGTCCAGCTTATGCTGCTGAAGACTCACTGAGCAACTTGTGTAGCTCCACCCTCCCATCACACGCCGGTCTCATATCTTTTTACCAAAGTACTTTTTAACTGCACGTCTGCATAGCCAGGTAACAAATAAAATGTTTTTTAGAAGGGGTGGCATGGTGGCACAGTGTTTAGCTCATCCTCCTCACAGCAAAAAGACCCTGTGTTTGAGTCCCAGGCTCGATGAAGAATGATCTTATCGTGACATTCTTAAGGGCACGTTTAACGTGTCTACGAGGTTTTTTTTTTTTGCTAAATTAGTGCTCTCATCATACCTAAAAGCTGATGTGTAGTGGGCTGTACGTCTAATGTAAAGAAAGACAGTCATTTAAAGTTTGGTACGTTGCCACTAAATGGGAAAAGTCACAAGTAAGTGTCTGAGCGCCATCAAGCAGTGTGCACTAAAGCCGTGAAGCAGTGAATCCAGGGAAGATATGGGAATCTAAATCACCCTATAATTACGTTTGTGGCCTGCATTTTTTTCCAGTGGTAAGTTTTTATTTTTCATAGGCCTTAATTTTAACATAGTAGACATAAAGGATACACCACTGTACTTAGTTTAAAACTACTTATGTTGTCGTTCATAACATGGATGACTGGAGATTTAAGACACCTTTACAGTTTGTCAGAAATGTATTTTACACCTATTAAATAAACATATCAGCTAACAATTGAGTCTTTACATATTTCATTAGACAATTAAAAAAGGTTTCATGTTAATTGTTAGTAAAAATACTCATGGGGAAAATCGGATTAGGTAATGGTAAATACCCGGGTACTCCACGCCTGGTATTTTCAGAGGGTTGTTGGTCCACTGGTCAGGAGCCAACCCATCTGGATATTGGTAAGACATTTGGCTCGTGCTGACTAAAAATTAACTCGAACTCAATGAAAAAAGGACAGAAGAAAAGAGACCGTGCACGTGTATTCAATTCCGGAACGTTTTCCACTATTTGAACATGGCGCCAAGGTTGCACGTGACTCTAACGTCACACCGACGTCACACAAACTCTCCTCATGGTGCTTGCATGTTTTTGCTGTGTTTGCATGGGTTTCCTCCCACAGTCCAAAGACATCCATTTAAGGCAAACTGGCTGTTCCAATTCAAGGTGTGAGTGTGAGTGTGAATAGTTGTGTGTTTGTTGGTTTGGCAAACTGTTCAGGGTGTACTCTGCCTACGCCCAGTGTCGGCTGAGATAGGCTCCAGCCTACTCTTGAGCCTGATAGGATTAAGTGGTTCAACAAATGCATGAATTACTTTTATTGGTTTATTAGAAATCTTGACATTATGAATAAATGGTTTGTTTCCAAGCCAAGTGAAACGACTCGCAAACATTCTTCCATGCCTTTGATTTATCTTATCATACCAAGAAGACCTGTAGATAAGGCTGTAATCATATAATACCAGTCCATTACTCCATCATCAGCCAGTAAATTGGCAGCTATTGCGCATAATATCCTGATATGTTGGAGAAGTTTCGCTCGGGTTTCATCAATGCTTTAGGAAATACAGCGCAAAGTGCTTCAACACAATGAAACGCCTCACAACCTGCAAGCTTTTAATGCACCTGCCTGCCTGTCCGCTGACGTTTCTCTCCTCATTTAGGCTTTAATAGGAGCACAAAAAGCTCTTCAGAGGGCAAGAGAAAGAGAGAGAGAGAGAGAGAGAGAGAGAGAGAGAGAGAGCTTATCAGCTGGAACAAAAGGTGGCTCACAAATAGGAAAAGTTCAGTGTTTAGAGGGGAAAAGACTGTAATGCAGGCTGTAAAGCACATTAGTACTGAATTATCATATAACTGAACAGAAACGAGAAACAAAAGAACGTGGATATATACAAGAGTCGGAGGAACAGCACATCAAAAGCCATACATTCAAACCAGGCGGCGAGTTAATGGACTTTAAATGTAAGTGCAAAGGCCAACAGGTCTCATTGGTTGATTCGTGTGATTGCTGAAATGATGATTGCAGTTTTTGAGTCATCATTTCGAACTCCCTCCTGACACACTTGAAGGTTGGACGTGTTATCTTTGAGAGCTGCTCTCACCCCTGAGGTCAACATGTGATTGTGATGTGAAAATATCTCGCCTATCATCACCCTAATGAATATGTATTTGTTCTCCCCATCCCCTCCCCCCAATCCCTCCCCAAGAACAACTGGAGGATGACAAATTGCACAGTAATGGAGGTGAAGCACTGTCACATTTTGACTTCTTCTTCCATGAAAGTCTGCCTGCATTTCCACCGTCTTCGTTGCATAATAAAAGTCTGCTGTCACACTGTCACCATTGCCATCACTCTCCGACACGGTGGAGTAGACTGCCTTTCCACACACATTGCTTTTCATTTCCTTTTTTCAATACTGTCTCTGTTTTGTTGTGATAGATGCTGTCTGACTTCGTCTCAATGTCGATCCGCCATGTGACTCATGGTATCAGACTCGCCGTTCTTCACAACTTCTCTTCTCTTCTCTTCTCTTCTCTTCTCTTCTCTTCTCTTCTCTTCTCTTCTCTTCTCTTCTCTTCTGCCATGTATCCTTCTGTTCACTTATCTTCTTTTCTCTTCTCTTCTTTTCTCATCTCCTCTCTTCTCTTCTATTCTACCACGCATCCTTCTCTTCAATTTTCTTCTCTTCTTTTCTCTTCTCTTCTCTTTTGTTCTCTTTTCTTCTCTCTTCTATTCTGTTCTCTTCTCTTCTCTCTTCTCTTCTGTTACTTCTCTTCTCATCTCCTCTCTTTTCTTCTCTTTTCTTCTCATCTCATCTCTTCTCATCTCCTCTCCTCTCCTCTCCTCTCCTCTCTTCTCTTCTGTTCTATTGTACCATGCATCCTTCTCCTCACTTCTCTTCTCTTCTCTTCTCTTCTCCCCTCCTCTCTTCTTTTCTCATCTCTTCTCATCACATCTCTTCTCTTCTGTTCTATTGTGCCATGTATCCTTCAGTTCTCTTTTCTTCCCTTCTTCTCTCCTCTCCTCTCTTCTCTTCTCATCTCCTTTCCTCTTCTCTTCTCTTGTTCTCTTCTCATCTCTTCTCTTCTCATCACCTCTCTTCTCTTCTCATCTCCTCTGATATCTTCTCTTCACTTCTCTTCTCATCTCCTCTCCTCTCTTCTCATCTCATCACTTCTCTTCTCATCACCTTTCTTCTCTTCTCTTCTCTTCTCTTCTCTTCTCTTCTCTTCTCTTTTCTTCTCTCCTCTTCGCTTCTCTGCTCTTCTCTTCCCTTCTCTTTTCTTTTCTTCTCTTCTCTTTTCACCTCTTCTACCACATATTCTACTGTTCTCTTCTCTTCTAAGACGTATCCTTCTGTTCTCTTCTGTTGTATTCTCTTATCTTTTCACCTCTCCTACCATGTATCCTCCTCTTCTCTTCTGTTCTCTTCTTATCTCCCCTCTTCTGTTTGGTTCTCATCTCATCTCTTCTCTTCTCCTCTCCTCTATTCTCTTCTTTTCTCACCTCTCTTCTCATCTCATCTCCTCTCATCTCTTCTCTTTTCTTCTCATCTCATCTCCTCTCCTCTCTTCTCTTCTATTCTCCTCTTATCTCCTCTCTTCTCTTCTCATCTCCTCTCCTCTCTTCTCTTCTCTTCTCTTTTCCTCTCTTCTCTTCTCATCTCCTCTCTTCTCTTCTCATCTCTTCTTATGTCATCTCTTCTCATCACACCTCATCGCTTCTCTTCTCATCACCTCTGTTCTCTTCTGTTCTATTCTCTTCTCTTCTCACCTCTCCTACCATGTATCCTTTTCTTCTCTTCTGTTCTCTGCTGCTCCCCTCTCTTCTCAACACCTCTCTTCTCTTCTCTTCTCTCCTTTTCGCTTCTCTTCCCTTCTCTTTTCTTCTATTCTCTTTTCACCTCTTCTGCCATGTATCCTACTGTTCTCTTCTCCTCTCCTTTCTTCTCTTCTTTTCTCTTTTCATCACATCTCTTCTCTTCTCATCACCTCTCTTCTCATCTCTTCTCTTCTCTTCTGTTCTGTTCTATTGTGCCATGTATCCTTCAGTTCTCTTCTCTTCTCCTCTCCTCTCCTCTCTTCTCTTCTCATCTCTTCTCTTCTCTTCTCTTTTGTTCTAATGTGCCATGCATCCTTCTCCTCACTTCTCTTTTCTTCTCTTCTGCCATGTATCCTTCAGTTCACTTCTCTTCTTTGCTCGTCTCTTCTCTTCTCCTCTCATCTCATCACCTCTCTTCTATTCTCATCTCCTTTCATCTCTTCTCTTCACTTCTCTTCTCATCTCCTCTCCTCTCCTCTCTTCTCATCGCTTCTCTTCTCATCACCTCTCTTCTCTTCTCTTCTCTTCTCTTCTCTTCTCTTCTCTTCTCTTCTCTTCTCTATTCTTCTCTCCTCTTTGCTTCTCTGCTCTTCTCTTCCCTTCTCTTTTCTTCTCTTATCTTTTCACCTTCTACCACGTATCCTACTGTTCTCTTCTCTTCTCTTCTAAGACGTATCCTTCTGTTTTCTTCTGTTGTATTCTCTTCTCTTTTCACCTCTCCTATCATGTATCCTTCTCTTCTCCTCTCTTCTGTTCTGTTCTCTTCTCTTCTCTTCTCCTCTCCTCTATTCTCTTCTTTTCTCTTCACATCTCTTCTCATCTCATCTCATCTCCTCTCTTCTCTTCTCTTCTCTTCTCTTCTCTTCTCTTCTCTTCTCTTCTTATCTCTTCTCATGTCTTCTCTTCTCTTTTCTTCTCTTCTCTTTTCAGCTCTTCCGCCATGTATCCTACTGTTCTATTCTCTTCCCTTCTAAGATGTATCCTTCTGTTCTCTTCTGTTCTATTCTCTTCTCTTTTTACCCTTCCTACCATGTATCCTTCTCTTCTGTTCTCTTCTCTTCTCATCTCCTCTCCTCTGTTCTCATCATCTCTGTTCTCATCACCTCTGTTCTCTTCTCTTCTTTTCTCTTCCCTTCTCTTTTCTTCTCTTATCTTTTCACCTCTTCTGCCATGTATCCTTCTGTTCTCTTCTGTTCTATTCTCTTCTCTTTTCACCTCCTACCATGTATCCTTCTTTTCTCTTCTCTTCTCTTCTCTTCTATTCTCCTCTCTTCTCGTCTTTTCTGTTCTGTTCTGTTCTGTTCTCTTCTCTTCTCATCTCCTCTCTTCTCTTTTCTTCTCTATTCTCTTTTTTCTCATCACCTGTCTTCTCATCTCATCTCCTCTCTTCTGTTCTTTTCCCTTTTCTTCTCATCTCATCCCATCTCATCTCATCTCATCTTATGTTATCTCTTCTCTTTTCTTGTATTCTCTTCTTATCTCCTCTCCTCTCTTCTCTTTTCTTCTCTTCTCATCTTCTCTCCTCTATTCTCTTCTCTTCTCTTCCCTTCTCTTCTCTTCTCTTCTCTTTTCCCCTCCCCTCCCCTCCCCTCCCCTCCATTTCTCTCCTCTCATCTCTTCTTTTCTGTTCTCTTCTTTTCTCATCTACTCCCTTCTCTTCTCATCTCCTCTCCTCTCTTCTTCTCTCTTCTCTTCTCATCTTCTCTCATCTCTTTTCCTCTTTCTCTTCTCATTACCTCTCTTCTCTTCTCATCTCCTCTCCTCTCATCTCTTCTCTTCTCTTTTATTCTCATCTCATCTCTTCTCTTCTCTTCTCTTCTCATCATCTCTGTTCTCTTCTCATCTCCTCTCCTCTCTTCTTTTCTCTTCTCATCTCATATTATCTCTTCTCTTTTCTTCACTTCTCTTCTCATCTTCTCTCTTCTCTTTTCTTCTCTTCTCTTCACTTCTCTTTTCATCTCCTCTATTCTCTTCTCTTCTCCTCTATTCTCATCTCTTCTCTCTCTTCACTTCTCATCTCTTCTCTTCTATTATCTTTTTTTTTAAGGTGTATCTTTCTGTTCTCTTCTCTTCTCATCTCCTATTCTACCATGTATCCTTCTGTTCTGTTCTGTTCTTTTCTCTTCTCTTCTCATCTCCTCTCTTCTATTTCACCATGCATCCTTCTCTTCTCTTTTCACCTCTTCTACCATATATCCTACTGTTCTCTTCTGCTCTGTTCTGTTCTCTTTTCACCTCTCCTACCATGTATCCTTCTCTTCTCTTCTCTTCTCTTCTCTTCTCTTCTCTTCTCTTCTCTTCTCTTCTCTTCTCTTCTAAGATGTATCCTTCTATTCTCCTCTCTTCTCTTGTCTTCTCTTATCACCTCTTCTACCATGTATTCTTCTGTTCACTTCTCTTCTAAGATGTATTTCTGTTTTTTTCTGTTCTAGTCTCTTTTCATGTATCTTATTTCATGTATCTTTTTCTTCTCTTCTTTACTTTTATCTTCTAACAAATATCATTCTCTTTTCTTCTGTTCTCTCTTCTTTTTAAATCTCATCTCTTGTCTTCTCTTTTGTCATGTATCCTTTTCTTCTCATCTCTTCTCTTCCTCTCTTCTCTTCTCTTTTCTCCTCTTTTTTTGTTCTCCTTCTTCTCTTTTCTCACAATCCACTGCTTGTTTGTTTGTTTGTTTGTTTCTCTTTAAGTGTACTCTGTAAATATATTTTCAGTTATTTGGATTTTGTTAATGTTCTAACTCCACTCTGTCTCTGATGTGTGTAGGACTTGGCAGCACTCAGCCTAAGCAGGACTGGTCCATCCAGTGGCCGACATCCGAGTCGGGGAAAGAGAACACGCCAGCCGGTACCCCTGAACCTGGGCAGTGGGTGCGACTGCAGCTTTCACAGAGCCCAAAGCCACAGTCACGCTACACCCATGCTCTGTGCCACAGCCCTCAGGCCCTGGCTCCTCCGACTTTTTATCCACAGCCTGAGCGGCTATGTGTGGACATTTATCCGGGCATGACACCACTGAGCATGCTAGATGTAGGGCATCGATCTTTACCCCCGTCTCCCAGACAGAGGCACTTTCCTCACACTCCACCACGCACTCCACTGGTGGTGAACACCATGACGCCCCCTGGCACACCACCACTACGCCGCCGAAACAAGGTGAAGGCACCGGGTACGCCACCACCCGCCAACCGCAAATTAATCCACCTGCTGCCAGGATTCAGTGCCCTGCACCGCAGCAAATCACATGAGTTCCAGCTGGGAAACCGCATCGACAATGCTCACACCCCCAGGTGAGTACCACAACCATTAAATTAGATTTAATACACAGCCCCTGGACGGAGGTGAGAATGGTGTGTATATGGACTACAACAGATTTGTATGTTTGTTCAATTTACTTATTACTTATTTTCTATGTATCTATCTATCTATCTATCTATCTATCTATCTATCTATCTATCTATCCTCTATCTTTCTATGTATGTATATGTATGTATGTATGTATGTATGTATGTATGTATGTATGTATGTATGTATCTATTAAATTAGTCTGTTTGTTTGTATGATTGTGTGCAAAATACCTCAAAAAGTTATCCATGGATTTAGATTTTTTTTTCTGGGATAGGGTGTGGTACAAGTAACAACCTATTAAATTTTGTAGTGGATCTGTGCATGGAATAATGTTAAAAAGAACCCTGAAATCCTGAAAAATGATCATTTTTTTCGAATGGGGCAAGATGTTCATCAGTTGCCCACTAGGGGGAGACATTTCATTATAACTCTGCCAAGTTATTAAAAGACGTTGTCTAACAGTGTTAGGTAGATTTGTTTTATTTTATTTTATTTTATTTTATTTTATTTTATTTATTTATTTATTGGATTACATTACATTCATTCATTTTCTGAACCACTTAATTCTAATTAGATGGCGCCCATCTCAGCAAAGTACACCCTGGATAGCTTGCCGGGCCAGACTTTTGAATATACTATATTAATTCCACAAGGGAAATTTTAGCTTCTACATTTAACCCATCCAAAGTGAGCACACACACTCGGAGCAGTGGCCTGCCACACACTGCAGAGCCTGGAGAGCAGTTGGGGGCTAGGTACCTAGCTCAAGAGCACTTCAGCCATGAAGGCAGAGGAAGGGAAGGTGCAGCTCACTCACCTCGCCACCACACATTTTTTTCCTGCTGGTGGGGAATTGAACCAGTGACCTTTAGGTCCCAAACCAGCTTCTCTAACCATTAGGCCATGGCTGCCCCCAAGCTTTAGGTGAATCAATGCACTTGTCACCATAATCCATTTGTGCCTGGCGGAGGTACCATGCACTCTATCAGTTTTGGCAGAGGAATTGTAATCACTGGCATCTGTCTGTTTGTCTGCTTGTTTATTTATTTGTTTGTCTGTTTGTCTGTTAACAAAATTCTGACCACGCCTGTGCATAGATTTTCACCAAACTTGGTGGGAACACTACCCTTGCTGAATTCCAGAGAAGATTTGAGTTTAAAAGTTGAAGGTCACAACGTTTTAGAGATAGAGTGCTTATAACTTTGAAATGAGTGTGCTGATAGACATGCTGTTACTATAGAATACTAATAGGAAACCATACATGGGCTTTCAAATTAGACAATTACCTTTAATCTTAAGTGACCCTGAAAGATCAAACCACAGTTAGCTTTTAATTCCTTTAAATGAGAAAGGTTTTTTTTCCTTCTTTTTTTTTTTTTTTTCCAATTTGGTCATGCCCGCATACTATAGAACATACAACCAGAACCCAAGTCCTATTTGATACTTTATCCATGATGTGTGTCATAGCAAGAAGGTCTTGGGTTTGAGTCCTGGGCTCGAGCGTTTCAGTGAGGAGTTTACATGTTCTCCTCGTGCTTGCGTGGGTCTCCTCTTTGTACTCCGGTTTCCTCTCACAGTCCAAAGACGTGCACATTAAGCTAATTGGCTGCTCCAAATTGCCCCAGGTGTGAATGGTTGTGTGCGTGTTAGCCCTGCGATGGTTTGGAGAGCTGTTCAGGTTGTGCCCTGCCTTCACTCTGTATTGGCTGAGATAGACTCCACGACCCTCTAGGATTAAGCAGTTTGGTAAATGAGTGAGACGAGGGAGCCAGTATAATATTGAAGGCAGGTGTAAACCAGTTTTGGGAAATCGTGCCAGATTAAAAGAAGAAAATAATTTCTATAACTGATAAAATAAAGAGCGTACTAAGTGCAGGGTACTATAGTGTCTGTGTCCATGCCTTTCCTTTGTACTTTACAATAAGTGTGTGTTTATAAGAGTTAAGATTTAGGGAGCATGCCCTGGGAAGTGGATCAGATAGCATTAGAACATTGATTACCGGTCTCATCTCTGTGATCCAGTGCAGAGCGTCTCACAGAACCCATAATCACTGCGGATGAACAAAATCCAATCAGGATCGAGCTCCGTCGTGACTCGATTGGGGACTCACAGTGCTCGTTTAAGGCTTTTTCTGGTTTACCTATAGGCTTCTGATAAACAGGCACTGATTCATATGTTGCGCTGGGCTTCAAACAGACGTCATATAAAGCTCATATCCTGGATTAGTCCGCATCCTGGAGGAATTGTAGAACGGAGCAGTGGTTTGAGGTCTGAGTCCGGTGCCAAGAACTGCTTTTATATCATCAGAAATAAATAAAAATATAAAAATACAAATACAGTTACGCCAAATGATATTTCTCAAACTAGATTCCGTCATACTTCAGTAATATCATTTGTGTTACTATAGACTAAAGGAGGCAGATACAATAACACAAACTCAATAAAGCATCGGACTGGCTCAGATAATATCCGAGCTGTCAGAATACATTTCAAACTTTTATAATATATATGTATTAAGGCTGATTCCGATTTCTCCATAAACACGTATACAGTATTTGTGTTGTGATTCAGAGAGGAGGATCATGGGTAAAAATGGCACGCAGTAACGTGCTAGCAACCGCACAGTCCTTCCACGTCATTTCGATACTATGGTACGATTATCACATCTAAAAACCACTAATCTCACACTTTCACTCCTTTGCCGAACCGCCTACTCCTACAAGAGTTGCGGGGAAGTTGGTGCCTATCTCAGCCAACAGCTCGCCAGACAATCACAGGGCAACATGCACACAACCATTCACACTCACACCTAGGGGTGATTTGGAACAGCCAGTTGGCCTACTGTGCATGTCTCTGGACTGTGGGAGGAAACAGGAATACCTGGAGGAAACCCACGCAAGCACAGAAAGAACATGCAAATTCCACACAGAAACACCTGTGCCCGAGACTCAAACCCAGGACCTTCCTGCTGTGAGGCGGATGTGCCAACCACTGTGCCACCATGCTGCCAAAACCATTAATCTGAACCTGATATCAAAGTAATGGTCTGAAGTGAATAACAAGCTGAGTGTCAGTCAAGGGCAATTATGGCAAATGTGCCTTGATAACCTTATCGTCAGTGAGTTATTTACGTCGGCTTGTTTATCAAAAACGCAGAGCAGCTTTTAAAGTGACTGCATTCGTCATCTGTTGCTTTCAAAGGAATTTCAAACATTACATGCAGTGTGTGTGTGTGTGTGTGTGTGTGTGTGTGTGAGGATCGTTTGGTGTCTGCAGACAGGTAGTTTGTTTCACACTGAGTGTGCCTACACCTCCTGGGGCTGTAGGGATGTGAGACGGATCTGGTTACCCCTTGTGAGTGTGTGTGTGTGTGTGTGTGTGTGTGTGTGTGTGTGTGTGTGTGTGTGTGTGTGCTATTTATCGAGAGGTTTTCAGTAAAATGCTTGAGAGATATGGTGTCATCTTTCAGTGGAAATTGTCGGAAGTGGAAACAGTAGGAGATAATCGACTTTTTGCTTTTTTTTTTTTTCTTTTAATCATGACTGAATCAGCAACTCGATTGGGGGTCCACAGTGTGTGTGTGTGTGTGTGTGTGTGTGTGTGTGTGTGTGTGTATGTGCTTGTGTGTGTTCATGCTGATCGTGACTTAATCAGCTTTAAGTAAGATGCATCTCTTAGACAGTAACAGTGTTCAACAGTTATCGTTCTGTTTTTTCTCCTCTATCTCTCTCTCCCACTTGCACTACCTCTCTCTCTTTCTCTCTCTCTCTCTCTCTTCCCCCTCCCCTCTTCCTCTCTTTCTCTCTCCCTCTCCCCCAGCCCTCTCTCTCTCTCTCTCACACACAATGAGATTAGCAATAGTAGTACTATAGAAGGAGTGTCTGGCGAAGATAGTGTGTGTTTTTATCACACTGGTAAAATCTAGAATGATGATCAATTTGAATTCCATTTTATTTTTAAGTACAGTTTGATTGCATAAGAAAAATGTTAAAGATTTGCAGTGTTTTTTTTTTAATTAAAGTGAAATGAAAGGAAAGCTATTCAAACTCTCCTGATAGACATGAACGAATGTATATTTTCATTATCAGGTGGTTTTTACTTATAGTTTTGAAGTTGCAGCCTGCTAATATTTGTTTTCATAGATTGCATTTGCCAGTTTAAAAAGGCTGATGTTTTACCCTCGCGAGAGTGCGAAATCGCGAGAATGGGACATGAATCCCTCAGTTCGTATAACTAGTTTAAGGCAATAATACCAGTATACAGATATTAAACTAACAAATCAGATATAAACTAGTGAACTTCTGAATAAAATTAATTTAGGCACAAACACAAATCATACACACTTCTGTTTGCATACATCAAACAAGAGTCCACCCATACATATAAAAGAAATAATTCCACACCATGTATTAATATGTAAATGAGTTCCGCACTGCCGGCAGACACATGAGATGGTCACATAACTTTTTGCATTACAAATATCACGAAAAAGAGGCTCATGAAAGATTGTGATTTAATAGAAACATTTTATTACAAACTTTTGTTAAGTTTCGTTTTAATTTCCTTTCTCTCAAAATCTCAAAATAATCTTTCTCTATCTCTCTTTTAATTCAGTGCAATTTAAAGGTGGTTTAACAAATGTTGTTAAATATGTTGTTGTTCCACCTTTAGCCTTGGTTACAGCACATAATACTTATGGCATTGTTTCAACAAACTTAAGCACCATAACATCAACATTATTTCCATCCAGTGTCGGGTTCATTTCTCCCCGACGTCTTGAATCGATGAGGGAAAAACTGAACCACTCCATAAAGTCTTCTCCGGCACATCCCGAAAACTTTCAATAGGGTTAAGGTCAGGACTCTGGGGTGCCGATACATATGTGAAAATGACTCCTCGTGCTCCCTGAACCACTCGCTCATTATTTGAGTCCCCATTTTATATCCGTGCCATCAGGGAAGAAAAAGTCCATTGATGAATCTGCTCATTCAGTACATTCAGATCTGGGCAGTGTGTAAACAAATTTCAACAATAAAATAAAGAAATAAAGAGATTAATAATAGTAATAATAATATTAATAATAATAATAATGATAATAATAATAATACAATGACAATATTGAGCTATTAGATGAATAGGTGACAGAAAAAACATGTCTAGTACTTCTCTCCCATTAGTTTGTGTTGCTTTGATTCTCTCTCTCTTTCTCTCCCTCTGTCTTTCTCTCTCTCTCTCTCTCTCCCCCTCTCTCCTCTCTATCTCTCTCTCTCCATGATGTTTGTTGGTTGACATCCCTCAGTAATTAATGAGTGATTATGGTAATGAACCTCACCCCATGTGTGTGTCCAGCAACTCCCAATGCTTGAGTATCACACATATTACGGGTCATCACATTACAAGAGGTGCCCAACGAGGCTCAGTCACGCATTCAGCAGCGTCTTTACTGCGACTCTATGATAGTCGGCTGAAGAACGTTTCGAAAGCGCATGAGTGTGAGAGCGAGCGTCCGCGTGGGACTTTCTCTGTCTCACCACTTTTGTAGCAAATGTTAAGCACTGCCTTATTGAATCTGATGTTTGCTAATAAATCAGGGAGATTGAGAGACCTAGAGGAGGAGGAGGAGGAGGAGGAGGAGGAGGAGGAGGAAAGAATAGGGGGAATATGTAGGAGAAGAGCTATGAATCACTGAGTATTGCCTTCATTCTTTTTTTTTCCTTCAGTGAGTGAATTATGTGAATTGAGAAATTTCTGTCAAAGAAAAAAAAAAATCTCGTGGTCCTTAGTGCAGTGTTGCTCGGTATTAGAACTGATTAGGTTGGGTGCCTCCACCTCTCTCTCACACTCTCTTTTTCTCTCTTTCTCTTTATCTGTCATTCTCTCCTACCCCCCTCCGTCATCGCCCACCACCTCTCCGACTTTAAATGAGCTTTTTTTTTCTTTCTTTTTTTTCTTTTTTTAAAAATATCAGAATCCTGAAGAAATGAAATAAGGCCGACGTTCTGAAGATGTTCAGCTTCCCCTATAAGTACTGAAGCAACCAGATGAAAGTGCACATGATTGCAGTGGTGCTGATTTCACCTCTCCAATCAAAATACGTTGAGATTTATCTTTAGTTACACAGAAGTTTAATTAATAACTCAAGATTATACTTTGCCTTCAAGAAAAAAAAAAAAAAAAAAACGTATGCACTTCTTTTTCAGCTTGGATAAGAAACGTGTACCGTGAAAAAGCTCAGGAAGGAAATACTAAACTTAACCTTTAAAAATCCTTTTAATGAATCCATGACGTTATTCTCACTCTTATAACCGTGTACTCTATAGCTCATTTTAGTTTCGCTGTAGCTACAGATTTGTAGGAGTAACAGAATAACATTAATACCACCACCATACCGCTTTATGTAACAACCAAGTTCATTCATACATTTGCCACACAGCTTTATCCTACAAGGGTCATGAGGAGGCTGTAGCCCATCTCAGCCGACTCTGGGCGAAGGCGGGGTACATCCTGAAAGCTCAGCTGTCTATCGCAGGGCCAACATACACACAAGCATTCACACCCACACCGAGGGGCAATTTGGAACAGCCAATTATGTAATGTTTTTGGACTGTGGGAGGAAACCGGAGTATCCAGAGGAATCCCATGCATGCAAGGTGAGAACATGCAATCTTCACCCAGGACCTTCTTGCTATGAGGAGGACATGCTAATTGCTTCACCTCCGTGCCACCCTAAATACTACGTTTTGTGTGTGAATGATGCTCGCTGTGTTGATATAATTTTGTGTAATAATTAAAAAGAAGGATGAACGTGTGCACAATGAGCATATCAGGTTCTGTACCATGATATAACGTTTCTTTGGAGACTCCAACAGAGACATACAGCGTTGTGCAGCTCTGTGTTCGTACTTGGTGTAGGCTATAGGAAGTGGCGGCTCTGCAGGAAAGTGACAGCTTTAAAAAGTTAAAAATGTTGAAATGTTATTTGTAGAAAGACCCACACACAGTGGCCCAGCGGGTCGAGCAGCTCTCAGACCGCTCAGATCGATGGAATCTTTCATGTAGCGCTGAAGTTAGCACTACCAGCTAACAGTTCTGAACTGCAATTCCCATCAGCGCTTGCAGGTCACATGACCCAGATGATGAGTACCGGTGTTACATTATCACTGATTATGTACCGTATATAAACTCACTCATTTCAGTCTGCCTTCATTTAGCAACCTTTCATGTTTGGCCCATGCCACCACGTTGATCTTGTTTGGTTTGTTATTTTGTATTTTTTTTTTTTTTTTTTTTTACTCAATTTTAGATTTTAAAATTCCTCCACTTTCATGCTTCTTCTCCTCATTCATGTACCAGAATCAAACAGTACAGAACTCATCCCTGACCAGGAGATGTGTATTATGCATGGAGGATCAAGGCTAAAAGAAATACCTCTCACTCAGCAGAAAAAATTGAAGAATGAACAGCAAAAAACGACTGGATCTCATAAAACCTGGCACTTGGTGGCAAAAATACAAATGTACATTTTTATACCATTCAAAAGATCCTATTTCACAGATATTTCATAGATTATAGTTGGCAGTAGTGCTTATTTTACCTTTGGAAGAAGCGTCATACTAAAAAAGGAGAAAAAGTCATTTAATATTCCGATGTTATTCTGATGTTATTACAATCTATATCTCCCGCTGTTGCTCCCATATTTTTAAAATGTTTCCAAGTTGCACCAATGTTCACTGATGTATGCCGTTGTGTTCTGATGTAACTCTGATTTTTTTTTTATGCCTTAAAAACAAAAAAACACCAGTTTTTTTTAAACTCCCCAAATATTTCACCCTTTCCCGAAGTTCTCCCTGAAATTCTACAATGTCCTCTGATGTTCTCTGATGTATACCAATGTTTTCCGATGTGTTCCGAGATTTCCTTCGATGTAACATCGGAATATGATCTGGATCATGTTAGCACGCCTTGACATTTTTGCTCTCGTCTCATTCAACATGCATCTACACACTCCCTAGCAACAGTATGAACCACATTCAGGCGTGGCTTTCTTCTCAGTGTCACTGTGACAGTAAATCATTCTAAAATGACTTGGTGACCGAACCAAACTTTAGATTTCTCTTTTCTTTCCGAAATCAAGTAAAACTAGCAAATCAACTTGAAGCTTATGCTATTTATAGCATATGTAGTTCACACATCTACACCACATAACTCATGTGTGTATGAAGGCGTTCCAGTGTTAGCAATATAATGAAATTTTGATCAGAACGCTTAGAGAATCAAATACTGAGTCGGAATTTGCACTTTCGGAGCGATTTTCTTTATAAGACAAGCGAAATTAGATTTTTAGTTTCCCGTCAGCCACTTCAGAAATAGTGAGGAGGGTTTTTGATCAACAAGCAATGTGAAGAAATGTGTGATGGTCAACCTTCAACACCTTCAACATCGTGCCAGTTCTTATGCAAAGAGGTTCGTCAAACTATTAAATTCGTCTTCATGAAATGACAATACAATCTGATTAAAACATAATTAAGAACAGGATTACACGAGCCCTGAAATTCAGCAGGTTTTTATATGGGAACTGAACCGATATTCTATCACACCTATTCACTATCAGGTAAAATCTGAACAGAACACAACAACATCTAAGAACAGGACAGCACAAGCCCTATCGGTACATGTCGTATGTGACTTGAATCTGTCTCACTACCGGCTTCAAGCTCAAGACTAAACAGCCTATTAAAATATACATGTTGATTTCGATCTAGGTTTAATTACCGACTGAAAGCAGCCGTGCACCTGTACGAGTGCAAACATGCCACCAATACAGCCTTGTTCTGAATCCAAGAAGCAGCCTCGATCGCGCTGTTCACGGCATGTGGAGGTGCCAACTTACACGCAAAAGGGTGGTCAGCGGCACACCTTTTTCATGCAGGCAGTGATGAGAATTTAAAAATCTAAATTGCTGTCTTAATGTACTTAAGTGCTGACAAGGGCCAGGTTTCTCTAGATCAGATCACAAAAATTAAAATATGTTCCTCCTGGTTATGCCACTTTTCTCCCCCAATTTACTCATGGTTAGTTATTACCCACCACACAGCACTTCTCATGCACAGCTACCACCCGGGAAAGATGAAGGCTAATGCATGCTTTCTCTGCGCCTTCTGGAACTGCTGCTCATAGGAAGGCGCTATCCGCACACTTCTATTTCCATGACTTCTCAGACCCCTGTGATTGGCTAGAGATTTGAATGAACAATCTGGATGATAGGGTAAACAGTGCAATACCTTTACTTCTCTGGTTTTATTTTTATAACACATTTTCTGTTCAATTTGTATAAGATGTATAAGATGCATGTTCATGTGTGTGCTTGTATCCGTCATGTAGAAATGGAGCTATTTCAAACTGTTCACCACATGACAACCCTAAGAAATGAAATGACGCACGAGTTCAGGCTTGATCGAAGCCTTTTATGTCCAGAAAGCACAACTTGCTTGTTTTAATTTTCCAGCAGTGTGCTAATGGGGCTGTATACTCTTGAACGGTTTGACTTATTACTCCTGGACGCACCGCTCCTTGGTTTGGGGTAAAATTTCGATGACAAACCTTCCATCAAATTTCCAGTCATGAGACGTGCAGGAACCACATGATTTGAATTCATTAGTGAAACACTTTTTTTTTTTCCTTCCGTACTTTCACTTCTCAGGAGTGCGATCAGTTCCCCCGAGTCTGGGTTCAGATCTGCGTCGCCTTGCAGGAAATGAGGAGATAATTGGTGCTGTGTTGTGACTGAGTGCCAGATTAGTTTTGAGGAGGTGTTCGATCATGGCCTCGAGTTTCGAGCCGACTTTTAATGAGTTTGTGCTGGAAGTTAGGCGCCGATGCAGCGCGGTAATAAGAGCGAACGCAGAGTTGTGTGAACCAATAGATATGAGAGCTCCGTGATACGAGATTACCGCTCGTGTGCTTTTATTACTCTGAAAAAACACAGAGTTGGAATATATAAACGGTCGAATATTATTTCAGTGGAAGTGCAGTCATTTAAAGCGCTTTTAAAGTTTCATAGCTGTGGTATTTGAGCTGCGTCAACCCTTATTTGTGATCTTTTCAATTTCTCAAAAGATGGAGATGGAAATGACGCATTTTGATTGAACTGAACTTTTCATTAATTTTTTTAAAATTTAAATCAAGTGAGGCTGCGACAAAACACTTTATCCTCCGCACTGGAAAATCTTTTGCAGTCGGATTTCTTTTGTCAAACAGACCAACTTTTCCCTGATCCTGCCATGAGCCTCGCTCTCCTGGGTGTATGCGCTGTCTTAGCAGCTCTTCTCTGGTAAAACAAATGAAGCCCTCATGGATGCTAGCTTCCGACTCGAGAAGGGCTAGCCAATCACAGGTGCCTGTGATAATGCATTCTTCTGAGCGTGTTGCACTGCCCTGTGAGTACCAATTTGAAAAGACAGCTTCAAAGGTCTCATGTTTAACTGAAGCTTGCTAACGGCTACTTGATCAGGAAGAGCTGTTAATGGGGCAGGAAGTGGTTAGTGAATATAGGAAGAAATACATTTAAAAAAGGGTCCTGAAGAACACACCACATCTATACCAGTAAGGTATTTGTAAATCTTTACAGAAATGAAACTTGACCTTTCATGTCAGAGTCTGTACCATAATAATAGTAATTATAAGAGGCCGAATTTTTTTAGGACATTTATCCACATGGCTCTCATGGCTGAGATGGGCGTCAGCCTCCCCACGACCCTAATTAGGATAAAGTGGCTTAGAAAATGAATAAATATAATAATAATAATAATAATAATAATGAGGAGAATAATAATAATAATAATAATAATAATAATAATAATGAGGAGGAGAAGAAGAAGATGGTGGCACAGAGGTTAGCACATTCATCTCATGACTCGCTATGTTTTTGTTTGAAACATAATAATAAGCAATAGAAAAGAAAATGTGAATAAAGTAAACATATACAAAGGTGTTTACTACCACTATTAATAATAATAATAAGGGCAATTGCTAAGTTGGAGGCCAATAGAAACACTTCAAGGACTGCCTCAAGGTGTCCCTCAAAATCTTTGACATCACCCTCAACACCTGGGAGTCACTTGGCCTTTATTGCCCAGCCTGGCGAAGCAAGCACACTATGGGTGCACGTTAGGACGGTCCAAAAATTTCAAAGTTGACATATCACCAGTGGTACCCCCAGATTTTTTCCATTTACCCTGTGGAGTAATGTCCTAAAATTTTTCCACCATTGGCTGATATTAACTGGTGGCTCACAGCATATAAGTTTTTGCTATGGCTTAGTGGTTAAGGTGATGGGTTACTGATCTGAAGGTCAGCGGTTCAATCCCCACTATTGGGCCCTTGAGCAAGGACCTTAACCTTCAGTTGCTAAGGTGTATCAAAATGCTAATTCTAAGTCGCTCTGGATAAGAGCGTCTGCCAAATGCAGTAAATGTTAATTCTGTATTCCATTTATGTGTGTTTACAACATACTTTGCATTTGTAGTTATTGCGTGTAGATCTTTGATCCTCCTCTATCTTACTTAGGGATAAAGCATCAGCGTGAGCAAACAGTTAAACAGTTTTTCAAGATTCTTTTCAAACGCAGACATATTTGACTGACTTTTTGGATGTTTCATTAGCTTTTTCCATCGTTGGAACATTTCTAGTTTCTCAATTGCATTTCTTTCAACTGTGGTTGGAATTCCAGCCATTTCCCAATATTTCTAGCCCTCCCCGGACTGTACTTCTGGAACTCTTCTGGAAGTTTTTCACATTTGTGTTTATGAAAAAATACATACAGCACTTGTCTAGTTGTTGTCAGTTGTATTCCTGTTATCTTCTCTTCCGTTTAATCTATATGTTGTACAAGTGTCTTTGACCTAGTTGATGCCATGGGTTGAGACTGAGGCACTTGCTTCAGACGAAGCCACGGTAGCTACGTTGCCACTGACAGTTCTCTGAGAAAGAGTCCTTTGTGTGAACAACAGTAACTGGTTTTGTGTCTCTAGATGAATTATGTTGCGGTGGATGCAAAATGTCATTGCTAATGTATTCCCAAAGCATCAGAGGCCAATGAAGATGAAGACCAATCTTTAATATCCCATAGCAACACACACAATAGCAGCATTTTATCATCAACACTGTTCCAACTATAACATTATTGTATTGAAACTTGAATGTACAATATGTCAGACAATGAAACTTCATGTGATGTGAGCCGCCTCTATGAATATTAAGCAATCCAGCTGAAATTATACATACACAATCTGATTAACTAAAGGAAAAAACCTAAGGGGTACCATAAATGCTATCAAGAATTAAATTTTTTTCCCTGTACTTTTGGACCACCCTAGTGCACGTGCAGCAGAAAAAAGACGCACTGTCCAAGCAGAAAGAAAACGTACCATGGGAAAGGCTCGAGCTACCTCTACCTCCACTGCAGCACCCACCCACATGTGGGCGAACCTTGTAGGCCCGGGTCAGCCTAATCAGTCACCTCCAGACTCACAGTCACAGATCTTTCATCTGATGTTGAAGTCGTTTTCATCTTCGACTCCCAAAAACAAACATCATCATCACTACTGATCATATTAATAATGATAGAAAAAGTAAAAAAAGATGGATGGTTCTCGACCGGAAAAGGGTGGCGTGTCTTCTCTGGGTGGGTGGAGAGGTCCTGCCTCAAGTGGAGGAGTTCAAGTATCTCGGGGTCTTGTTCACG
>JAQMYF010000025.1:32615051-32634279 GCA_030014195.1 Neosilurus mollespiculum
CTACAATTTTCATAGTCATGAAAAGAAAGAAAACTCATTGAATGAGAAGGTGTGTCCAAACTTTTGGTCTGTACTGTACACACATACATACATACACACATACATACACACACATACATACATACATACATACATACATACACACATACTATATGCAATACACACATACATACATACATACATACATACACACACAAACATACATACACACATACATACATACCCACATACACACACACATACATACATACATACATACATAATAACACCAGCAAATACTTAAGGAAAATGTCAGGACATCTGTCCATGATCTAAATCTCAAGAGAAATTGGGTCATGCAGCAAGACAACGGTCCCAAGCACACAAGTCGTTCTACCAATGAATGGTTAAAGAAAAATAAAGTTAATGTTTTGGAATGGCCAAATCAAAGTCCTGACCTTAATCCAGTTGAGATGTTGTGGAAGGACCTGAAGCGAGCAATTCATGTGAGGAAACCCACCAACATCCCAGAGTTGAAGCTGTTCTGTACAGATTAATGGGCTAAAATTCCTCCAAGCCGATGTGCAGGACTGATCAACAGTTACCGGAAACGTTTACTCGCAGTTACTGCTTCAGAAGGGGGTCACACCAGATACTGAAATTAAAGGTTCACATACTTTTGCCACTCACAGATATGAAATATTGGATCATTTCCCCCAATAAATAAATGACCAAGTAAAATATTTTTGTCTCATTTATTTAATTGGGTTTTCTCTATCTATAGGACTTGTGTAAAAATCTGATGATGTTTTAGGTCATATTTATGCAGAAATGTATAAAATCCTTAAGGGATCACAACCTTTCAAGCACCACTGTAAATGTTTTTTTGCAACACGTAAAAGCATGACGTCATTAGTGATATAAAAAGCATTCTCTTACCACAGTGACATTTTCAGTTTTAGTCTTGCTTAATAAAAAAGTCTACATTAAAACTTTTTTGATGAGAGCGCCTGGCCCCGATTTGCCCCCAAATTCAACTTAACCCTGGAGTAAAAGCGTTAACCCAGAGGAGTGGGACCAAACACTTCCTTCACTAGAACTGACAGGAGCAGACAAGCGCGGACCCTTAACTTATTTCAGTGAATTTTAAGCAATTTACTGTGGGCTACTTCCATCATTACGGATGTGACATTTCAACTCATATTGACTTGCAAAGTGTCTCACTGCCTGCAAAATGAGACAGGACTGAGCCACTGCATAATATCTATTCATCTACGCTTTCAAAGAGAGTGCTACTCGCCAGATGGTTGTACATGGGGCATATTAGGCTGCATATTGTTTTAAATCACTTAAATGATGTCTTAAATATCATTTAATAATGTATAATAACAGTTTTATTAAGGCTGGTGGTTGAAATATGTTTTAAGACTAATGAAAGTAGTAAATTTAATGTCTGGCTGATTGATATGCTATAATAACTTCCACTGTTCAGTAAAGAGCAAGAAGATCCTGGGTTTGAGTTGTGGTCTTGGTGAGGAGTTTGCATGTTCTCCCCAAGCATTGTGGGTTTCCTCTGAGTACTCCGGTTTCCTCCCACAGTCCAAAGACATGCACATTAGGCTAATTGGCTGTTCCAAATTGCCTCTAGGTGTGAGGTCCTGGGTTCGATTCCCCGGCTTGGGCATTTCTGTGTGGAGTTAGCATGTTCTCTCTGTGGTTGTGAGGGTTTCCTTCAGGTACTTCCAAAAACATGCACAGTAGGTAAATTGGCTGTTCCAAATCACCCCTAGGTGTGAGTGTGAATGGGTGTGTGTGTTTGTGTGTTTGTGTGTGTGTGTGTGTGTGTGTGTGTGTGTGTGTGTGTGTGTGTGTTGGCCCTGTGATGGACTGGTGAGCATTCAGGGTGTACCCTGCCTTTGCCCAGAGTCGTCTGAGAATAGTAGGATATGACGTTTTGCAGATTAATGAATGTTCTGGCTTTATCTGGAGTTCCAGATCAGCCCAAAGGTATTCACTGGGGCTGTGTAAGGGTGGCTCCTTAAAACCCTTTACAGAGCTGTAGTGGTACTGTACTGAAACACAATGAAAATCATTATGATTCTTTATCTTTACCTATTTTAACGATGACACTAAGGCAGGCCAGGTGATTTGAGCTTTGAAGCAGCTAATAGCTCTGAGACTCTGTGTAGCTAATGCCATCTCTTCTCATCTGTTCTGCCTACTCACTTAAGCATAAAAAACGCTTCGTAAAGGTGTCTACGGTGAACACAATAAAGCTAACGGAAACAAGATTTTTATAGTTTATATTATATTTATTTATATGATATTTTTATCATAACGCTGAGGCAGGTAAGGTGAACTCCTCGTGCATGAGCCACACTTTTTCCTGTATAGCATTGTGGAGATGCTGGAGTCAATCCCAGCCAACTCGAGGCGAATAGGAGGTTCACCCTGAACGGCTAGGCTAATAGCTGTTTGGCTAATGGCGTCTGTTCTGAAACAAAAATAGAGTATCGAATAGAATGTAAACCACACTCTGTGAAGGTGTTTTAGTATATACTAGAGAAAACACAAGTGTGAGGAGACAGCCGGACTCCAGGCCTGCTGTTCCCACACCAACCAGCAGAAGGCGGCACACCACCCTTCCCTCCAGTAGGGGGAGAGGAGCCGCACCTGCTGGCAATTAACCGTTTGGCACAAAGCCTATTTAAGAAGCCAGCACTGTTTAGAAGGTGCTGGGTCTTTGTATGTGTGAAGCCACACGTTTCACAGCCGGTATATGGTATTTCTTTCCCTGGGTTTCATGTGACCAGGTGCTGTGTTTATGTTTTGTTAAATGTGAAAAGAAAGAAGAAAAAGAAAGAATAAGAAAAGAATATAAAATATAAAAGAATAAAAGGTTTCTGTTGAGAGAGTGGGTACTCCTGCTGTTACCTGCAATTTTTAGGCAAGGCCGGTTCTCTCTTCCGTCATCCTTGTTTCCATTTTTTCACCTGTCTGCGTTCTAGTCCCCATATCTGGCTTAGCATTTGGGCCCTAAATAAATAAGGCAGGTGGCGACGCCGCTTCCGTCGTTGACACGTTACAGAAAGACCCAGCCCCTGCCAGTACATAGGCTATTTGACTGTGCCATAAACCTCCTGCCTGGTACCAGCCCACTCAGGGGTCCGCTGTTTTCCCTATCAGGTCCTGAGCACCAGACAATGGACGAGTACATCCGGGAGGCACTGGCACTGGGCTTCACATGGCCATCCACCTCCCCAGCAGGGGCTGGGTTCTTAATCGTGGGGAAGAAGGACAGGGGTGGGAGGCATTGCAGCAGGCCTTTGTTTTTACAAAACTGGACCTGCGCAGTGCCTACAACCTTATCTGGGTTCGTGAAGGCGATGAATGGAAGACAGTGTTCATCACCCCGTCAGGGCATTATGAGTATTTCGTTATGCCTTTCGGCCTGATGAACACCCCTGCTGTCTTTCAATGGTTCATCAATGAGGTCCTGAGGGAGACCCTGGGTTGCTACGTGTTTGTCTACCTAGATGACATTCTTATCTATAGTAAGAACACGTAGCCCATGTTAGACGGGTTCTCCAGCTGCTCATGGAGAACCACCTGTTTGTTAAACTGGAGAAATCTATCTTCCATGCTCAGTCGGTCACCTTCCATGGATTTGTGGTGTCCCAGGGAAAGTTGAGCATGGACCCAGGGGAAATTAAAGCGGTAACGGCCTGGCCATGTCCCACATTGCTTCGTCTCGTTCAGAGCTTTCTGGGCTTCGCCAATTTCTTCCGCCGATTTGTGTGGAACCTAAGTACCATCGCAGTGCCACTTACTGCCCTGACAAAGAGGACCTCAGGGCAGTTTCAATGGACATCTTAAGCCCAGAGGGCCTTTGATGAGCTAAAGGACCGCTTAGCCACTGTCCCAGTGCTCCAGCTTCCCGATCCTCAACTTCCATTCATAGTGGAGGTAGACACCTCGGATGTGGGGGTAGGGGCAGTGCTGTCTCAACGCTCTGGACAGGACAACAAGCTCCACTCTTGTGCGTTCTACTCACACTGCCTCTCTCCTACAGATTGTAACTACGATGTTGGGGACCGGGAGCTCCTAGCCATGAAGCTAGCCCTAGAGAAGTGGAGGCACTGGTTGGAGGGGGTTCAACATCAATTCCTGGTCTGGACGGATCATAAGAACTTGACTTATCTCTAACAAGCCAAGTGTCTTAATCCACGCCAGGCCAGGTTGGCCTTGTTCTTCACCCAGTTCGACTTTGTGCTGTCTTATCGACTGGGATCGAAGAACACTAAACCCGGTGCCCTCTCCCGTCAGTGGGCACTTCCTCCTGTAAACCAGGATCTGGAGCCTATCCTTAACCCCTCTCGGATCCTAGCCCTGCTTCGCTGGAACATAGTTAAGATGGTCGAGCATGCCCAACAAAAGGAGCCAGACCCAGGTGGGGGCCCCCTGGGCCGGCTTTACGTACTGACTACTGTACGACCCAAAATACTTCAGTGGGGGCATACAGCCCCCTTTTCAGCTCACCCAGGTGTTAGCCGCACCCTGGAGTTTCTGCGGCAGCGTTTCTGGTGGCCCCGCATTGGCCAGGACGTGGCTACCTGTAGGGTGTGTGCCTGTGATTAAGAACCCAGGGCTAAACCTGCAGGTCTGCTCCACCCTCTACCCGTGCCATCACGTCCCTGGTCCCACCTGGCGTTGGACTTCATTACAGGTCTACCCCCTTCCAGGGGCAACACCGTGATCTTAGTGGTGGTCAACCGATTCTCCAAAGCCTGCAAATGCATTGCATTGCCCAGACTGCCTTTAGCCAAGGAGACAGCTGACCTACTTCTCCGCCAAGTGGCCATGGTATGCTGGTTGACATGGTCTCAGACCAGGGTCCGCAATTCGCCAGTCGCTTCTGGAGAGCCTTTTGCCATTTGCTGGGGGCCTCGGCAAGCCTCTCTTCTGGCTACCACCCCCAGTCAAACGGTGAGATGGAACATGTCAACCAGGACCTTGAGAGAACTCTCAGGTGACTGGCCTCCTCCAATCCTTCCTCTTGGTCGGATCACCTCTTTTGGGCAGAGTATGCCCATAACACCCTCTGGCATGCCTCGCTGGCGATGTCCCTGTTTGAGTGCCAGTTTGGGTATGCCCCGCCCCTGTTCCCTGAACAAGAGGTGGAGGTTGGGGTCCCAACGGCAGAACAACTTGTTCAGCGCTGCCGTCGGGCTTGGTAGAAGGCACGTTCAGCTCTCCAGGCAGCAGCTGACCATAGGTGGAGACTAGGACTCTCTAGAAGGGTTTGGCTCGCCACACAGGACTTGCCCCTCCGGGTTAAGTCCCGCAAACTGGCCCCTCAGTATGTAGGGCCATTTAAGATAATGAGACGGGTCGATCCTGTGACTTACCGTCTCCTACTTCCCTCCTCCATGCGGATCAGCCCTACGTTCCCCATGTCTCGCTTGAAGCCAGTTCTAAATAGCACCCTTGCCCCTAAGATACACGCAACAAAGCAAAGGAAAACAAGTTTTTTCTTAACAAGAAAGCAAAGGAAAACAATTTTTTAATAGTTTATATTAACACATTTTAAACATGACATATACAGTTCAGTTTAGCTTTCAACCAGTTAAACTACTCCTTCAGAAACAAAAGGGCAAGTCCATCAACAGCTCCTAAAAGTGCTTTGAAACACAAGGAAAACAAGTAAGCCAAGATTTTTGGCTCAAATTTTTCGCAAAGGATTTTTCACAAGCGGAGTATTATACTTGAGTGAAACTGGTAGAGCACTGATCAGGTTTGTGTCGCGAACATTGTGTCCGTCTGTCCGTGTGTCTGTACTTGTACACATGGGAACTTTGTGGTGATATTTTGCATTCTGGGATATAACCGAGATAATAGGAATAAATATCTGAGTGATGGTAACCTCTACTCTTATCTTCCACTTTAAACTGTTAGGTGTTTTAAGCAATTAAAAAATATTTATAATTTTTTTTTAAATAAAATAAAATACACTTTTTTAAAAAATAAAATGCCCCTTTTTTAAAAAAAAAACATGCACTTTTTAATAAAATAAAATAAAATACATTTAACAAAATAAACAAAATACACCTTTTTAATAATATAAACTACAATTTTTTAAATAAAATAAAATATTTTAAACAAAATACACTTTTTGTATAAAAATTGCACTTTTTAAATAAAGAAAAAAATACACCTTTTTAAATAAAATAAAATAAACCTTTTAATAAAATTAATATGCACTTTTTTAAATAAAGTAAAATAAATTTTTTTCATAAAGTTAAACTTAAAAAAAAAATGCTCTTTTTTTTGCTAAAGTAAAATACACATGGCCACCACCAACCAGAGAGGGGTGTAAGTCACGCGCCTTCTCGATGCGCCACTCAGGAGCCAAAATATACTTTTTTGAATAAAATAAAATTCACTTTTTTTTATAAGAAAATATTTTTTTAATAAAATAAAATACCCCTTTTTAACAATGTAAGCAGAATTATATTACTGATGCACGATGCATTACTCATTTGAATAGAAAGGCTTTTAACCCAATCACACTGAGGAAGCACATGATGTTTCCGGCGCGTATAACGTGCTTATGGAAGTGAACCTATCCAGTGGACTGGCATCTCGCTACCCTGTGGTGATATTGGGTTTCCATTAAAGAAATCTTATCTCAATAGCGTAACTGTTTCAGACAATATCAAAACTTTGGAGAGGGGCGGTCATAAGGTGACGGCTACATGACATTACATCATGTGAAAGTGCCAATCAGATTGCTCCATTCCCTAGTAGCATATACTAGACATTATCCATGCTGCAAACTCAGGATAATACTTGAATTAAAATGATAAAACTAAGTCATAAAACCTTACGTTGTTCTCAGAGTAGGAGTTGTTTTAAAGTTCTGCAGAAAAAAATACCTCTTGTTATATTTCAGGTGTAAAAACAAATCTAAGTGAGGTGACGTGGCTCGAATAGCCTGTGCCTTTTTTTTTTATTATTACGCGACAGAGTGGCTCAATCTAAATGAAGACATTTCATCTGTCAGAGTGTATTAGTCATATTCCATTAGCTGTCAGTGTATGTGCTTCTGCAGGGAATCTGCGGTTAGAGAGCCATCTTTATAGTGTTTTATTGCTGAGCACATAGCAGATACATCTTCTAATAAGATCGTCATACAGACAGAGTCAGAACGAGACCCAGAGGTTCTTTTTTAAAATTTGAATAATAGACATTTTTCTGCGTTTGTGTATCGTGTGGTCTTTGTCCTCCTGGAATATTTGTCAGGCGTACAGCTGATCATTTCACCCCCAACTTAAAGGCACAATTAAATTACATTGTATTGAAAATTGAGGAAAAGGGCTTATAATTGTGTGTAGTGTGCCGCTCAATGAAAAGGCCACTGGGTAAATACGATTGCTTCTCGATCGCATGATCCTGGAAATTGCAGTCAAAAGGTCAAAGCAAATCCTTATGACTAAAGCCTGGCATGTTAATAATGTTTTTTTTTTTTTTAATGAATTGAGATTGATGGTGTTCTGCTTTGCAATGTTCTTGTTATGAGCCACATGCTTGTTTTGTATCTTTCACAGATTTTCCACCAAATACTGGATGTCACAGACTTGTATCGTCTGTGGAAAAGGAATGTTATTCGGCTTGAAGTGCAAAACCTGCAAGTAAGTCAATGTGCTTACTCTGGGTTACTCACTCACTCACTCACTCATTTGTAGAACAGCTTAATCCTATTAGAGCTACGGAGAGGCTGAAGCATATCTCAGCTGGCGCTGGGTGAAGGCAGGGTACACCCTGAAAAGATCGACATACCATCGCAGGGACAAAGCGCACACACACCACCATTCACACTCACATTCACACCTAGGAGCAATTAGGAACAAGCCATTTAACCTACTGTGCATGGACTGTGGAAGGTAACTGGAGTACCTGAAGAAAACCCACACAAGCATGCGGAAAACATGCCAACCCCACGCAAAGACATCCGAGGCCAGGACTCGAACCCAGGAGCTTCTTGCGATGAGTTGGACATACTAACCTGCTAATTACGCCATCATGCTGCCCAACTTTGGATGACTGCATGGAATTTAGCTGTTATAATATTAATATATATATTACTCAGACTTCACACAGAAGTAGAGCAACATATGATTATGTGAGCACATATAAAGTTTAAAAGAAGTGTTTTTATGAGGCTCATTAAAAAGCAAGGTGCAGCTCATACGAATCAGAAGAAGGTGTTGTTAACCCATCTGTGCTGTGAGGAAATGAGATATTAAGACTGAACTTACTGTGGCCTAATGATGAGAGAGGTGGGATTGGGAGCAAAACGTCACTGGTTGGATTCCTGAACCAGCAGGAAAAATGGGTGTCAGAGGGTTTGGGGTTAGCAGCACCTTCCCTTCCTCCACCTTCATTACTGAAGGTCAGAAGAGCAAGGTACCTAACCCCCAGCTGCTCTCCGGACACCACAGTGTGGCGTCCCAGCACTTTGGATGGGTTAAATGCACAGCCAGAATTTCCCTTGCGAGATTAACACAGTATAGCAAAATCCAAATAAATTAAAAAATGCTGTGAACTTGCTGACTTATTGTTATCTTATTGTCCATCCATCCATTTACTGATTTTTATTGTTCATGCAACAGTTCACAATAAAGACCTCTTCACCTCATTTGCCAAACTGCTTTGAAATCCTACTAGGGTGGGGCCTGTCTTAGCCGACTCTGATCAAAGTTGGCGTACACCCTGGAGAGTTCACCATTCCATCACAGGGCCAACACACACCCACACACACACACACGCCCACACACAAAACTATCCACACTAACACTTACACTTAGGGGCAATTTGAAACAGCCTATTTGCATAATGTCCTTAGATTGTGGGAATGCAAACCTGTCACCTTAAGCACCGCTATTAATGTCAAAGTGAATTGTGTTTTTTACTGCAATCCTATTGGAGCAGCCTTTATTTAAGAATTCTCGTTAGACATTCTGCTTCAAGGGGAATTTTTTTGAAAGGTCATTATAATTACAGTGCTCTTGTGTTTAAAATTTTCACTTGTATTTAAAAATGTTTCACTAAAACGGTGAAGGAAGACTGAATATAAACATAAAGATCTGCTTTCTGAACCTCATCATTATTACATGATTGAAAAAGTTTCCATCCCTGCTAAGTAAAATAAATAAATAAATAAAACGCCATTTACAAGTTAGCACTGAAAGAAAGAGTTGCAGGATATCATTCATTTTCTGAACCGATTAATCCTAACTAGGGTTGCGGGGAGGCAGCGCCCATCTCAGCCGACTCTGGACGAAGGTAGGGCACACCCTGAACAGCTCGCCAGACCATTGCAGGGCCCTTATTGATTTATTGATTTATTAACTTACTTTTTTGCTTGTTTGTTTGTTTATCCCTTCATCTAAAAAAGTTTAGCCTTGAAACTCCGGGCTTGATTCCAACAGACTTACAGACAGATCACTTTTCTGATACGCATAAGCAGTGTAGCCAAGTTAATGGAGATCTCTCACAGCAGTACAGTTTTTCTGTAACATCAGTTTCTTTACAACGGGGATTATTCTTAACAGACCACTTGACAGTCTGAAGACAGCTGTCAGAGAGCCCAGGTATATATAGTGTATTCTAAACTTTAATAAATAAATATGTATTAATAACTTTTTTAAGATGAGTTTCACAAATAAAACTTTGTAATGAGGACTGGCTGTTTACTTTTGAATTGTTTCAGTACACAGGAACAGCGGAGTCTGATTAGTTTGCTTTCTGGGGGATAATAAGCAATTATTGAATGAGATGAAGCATGATGTAGGGAATTATTCAGTTTAGGGGTTGTTTAGGTAACTCCCTTTCAGACCGAATAATTCTCCATATCAAAGAAAAGCCGAATTCTATAATTCATTCATTCAATTTTATTATTCCTTCAATATATTTTCACTGTGATGGCTTGGCGAGCTGTCCAGGGTGTACTCTGCCCTCGCCCAGAGTCGGCTGAGATGGCCGCCGCCTCCCCACGACCTGAATTAGGATTAAGTGGTTCAGAAAATGAATGAATGAACGAATATTTTCAGAGTAGACAGCCATGTTACAGTGTTGCGCATACCAATCGTACAGTAGTCATCCAACTTATTCGGTAGCAATGATGCATTACCAAGAATTATTAGATGGCATCCCACCAATTAGAAATGAGAAAATATCTAGAATTAGTAATAATAATTCCAATAATATTTGCATCATTGCCAAGGCATGAACAAATTGTTGCATTGTCGTAGTCAGATAAGCGTAATATTAGTTAATGCATAACTGGCACATGCAACAGTAACGTGACTATCTGCCTATCCATATATATTCTATTTATATATATCTTCACTCACTCACTCATTTGGCGAACCATGTAATCCTGCGAGGGTCGTGGAGAGGCTGGAGCCTATCTCAGCCGACTTTGGAAAGAGGTGGCGTACATCCTGAACAGTTCCCAGTCCATCGCAAAGCCAAGACACACACACACACACACACAACCATTCACACTCCCACCTAAGGGTAATTTGGAACAGTCCATTAGTCTAACGTACATGTCTTTGGACTGTGGGAGGAAACCAGAGTACCTGGAGGTTGCCCCCACAAGCACAAGGAGAAAACGCAAATTCCACACAAAAACACACGAGCTCAGGAATCCAACCCAGGACCTTCTTTCTGTGAGGCAAACATGCTAACCACTACACCACTGCACTACAGTTAAACACATTTATAGAACTCCGCTTTAGTTTGATAGAGAATTATATTGGTGTTGGAGGGTGTTTGACCTCGGCAGATAACAACCCTTCAACTGAATACTTCTTGATATCATACTTCACCTTATTTAATACTTTCTTATTATCCTGAGTGGATAATCCCGGAATTAAAATGGCAGAGGGCAGCACGGTGGCATAGTGGTTAGCATGTCCGCTTAACAGCAAAAAGGTCCTGGGTTCAAGTCTCAGGCTCAGGTGTTTCTGTGTGGAGTTTGCATGTTCTCTCCATTCTTGCGTGGATTTCCTCTGGGTACTCCAGATTCCTCTCACAGTCATGGACATTAGGCTGGTTGATTACTCTAAGTTCCCCCTAGGTATGATTGTGAAGGGTTTGTGTATGGATTGGCCTTGCGATGGTCTGTGGAGCTGTTTAGGGTGTAATTCACCTAGTGTCGGCTGAGATAGGCTTCAGCCTCCCCGCGACCTTGTTAGGATTAAGCAGTTCGGTAAATGAGTGAGTGGTGAAATATCTCTGTTTTGCAGTATAACCCTTCTTATGATCTTTAGAGAAAGTGTCAGTGGATTTTTTTGTAAACTTTTTTTTTTTTTTTTTCTTTCAGGTTGAAGTGCCACAATAAATGTACCAAAGAAGCACCTCCTTGCCATTTGCTTATTTACCATCGAGGAGGTAGGGACTCGTTCAAAGGTACTTCTCATTTCTTTTTTAATACACCCTATTTTACACTTTATTTGACACAAATATATATTTGACTTAGCTGTAATTAATAAATTGTTGCTTTGTAAAAAAAAAAAAGTTATAAAATAAATAAATAAACATAGAAGAAGTAGGAGCATTTCATGCATGAAATAGCTTTTCTTTTCTTAAGTATATTCATACATTATAGTTCATGGGCTCTTTAAAGAAAAAAAATCTGTTTTCTCTCCATTCGATCCATCCACTTTGGCACCTAATCTATCTTTCTATCTCATTTCCCATTTCCTTCTTCTCTCCATTTTCTTGAAGATCAAGTAACATCTCAAGGTAATACCATCGATTACTGAACACTTGTGAGTTTGTTGTTGAATTAATTTCTGTTCAACTATCAAGCAGCCATCACACACACACACACACACACACACACACACACACACACACACACACACACTTCCAGCCTCACTTAAAGCTTCCTGTCACCTGCTTGGAGCTGTCTCTTACAATCTTACCGACATGATTGATATTGATGGCCTGCGTTGTCCTAATAAACCAGCTCTCATGCTGCCAAGTGAAATCGTCAGTAAGATTTGAGCCTTGGCGTGGGCTTCTGGATGCGTCCTAGCCAACCTGATACGTCTTTGTAATCAGTCATGACATTTATTGCCTCATTCAGACAGCTCGTGTAAACATTGTTATCTCTTTGTGTAGAACGGGCAAGTTTTTTGCGAGTTTTGTTACCATGACCACTTGTTCTGTTTCTGTTACCGGGACAACTGCTTCTTGTTACTGTGGATACTATATATGATTTCTCCTCTCCATCTCTTAGCTCGTCAGCTCGTCAGGACCGAGTCGGTACCGTGTGACATAAACAACCCCCTCAGGTACACAGACCTGCACATCAGCCAGACGCTGCCCAAAACCAACAGAATCAACAAGGTGGGCGGTGCTCCATGCATCACCATTCATACCATAACATACCTTTTTTTTTTGTAAATTAGCATTTCAGGTTTTGTTTTACATTTATTTACGTGGAGCACTACCATGTAGGAATGTTTGCTACACCAACACAACTTAATTTTGTTGTCCAATAAGTCAATCAACCAATAAAAATAATACCAAAAACAAAAGTAATTTGACAGCTTTTCCTCGTACAGTGTACTGCATGTAGGAGTACATTGTGCAGAGATTTCACCAACAGACTAGTGTGTGTGTGTGTGTGTGTGTGTGTGTGTGTGTGTAAAAATGAGGAGTCACCTGCTGCTCATCAGGATATATTAGAATCTGAATCAGTCTGTCATGAAGTATTGAGTCCGTAATGAATCGAATTTGCAGTGAATAAAGACTGTAGGGAAGAATGAACTCCAGAATGAAGAATTAGGTCTGAAAAGAAAAATAAGCTCTATAATGAATTGAGTTTGTATGGTAGAATCAACTCTATAATGAGTTAGGGCAGTGCTGGCACAGTGGCCAAGGCAATGGGCTCCTGATCCAAAGGTTAGGGGTTCAAAACCCAGTACCACCATAGAGGTGCTCAGTTCTATAAAGCACTGATAATTGTAAGTCACTCTGGATACTAGCAGCTGCCAAATGGCATAAATTAAGTTTGTGTCGAAGAATCAACTCTATAATAAATCAAATTTCTTTTTTGTATTGAAGAATCAGGTTTGTAAAGAAAAGTTAACTTTATAGTGAAAAATTATAATTTAAGAATTCATAATTTTTATTTGTAATGAATTTTATTCGTAATGAATTACGTTTGTATTGAAGAATCAACTCTATAATAAATCAAGTCTTCTGTATTGATGAATCAACTGTTTATTGAATTCAGTTTGTATTGAAGAATTAACTATATAATGAATTCAGTTTGCATTAAAAATAAACTTTATTATGAATCAAATTTGTACTGAAGAATCAACTCTAATGAAGCAAGTTTGTACTGAAGAATCAACTCTATAATAAATTAAGTTTATATTGAAGAATCAACTTTATTATTAATTAGGTATGTATTGAATAATCAACTCTATAATAAATTAAGTTTATATTGAAGAATTAACTCTATTATAAATTAGGCATGTATTAAATTATCAACTCTATAATGAATTAAGTTTGTATTAATGAATCAACTCTATAATTAGGTTTATATTGAAGAATTAACTTTATTATAAATCATGTATGTACTGAATATTCAACTCTATTATAAGTCAAGTTTGCACTGAAGAATCAACTCTATAATAAATTACATTTGTTCATTGAATAATCAACTCTATAATCATTTATGTTTGTACTGAAGAATAAACTCTATAATGAATTGAGTTTGTATTGAAGAATCTACTGTATAATGAATTGACTTTGTATTGAAGAATCAACTCTATAATGAATCGGGTTTGTATTGAAGAATCAACTCTATAATTAATTACGTTTATTTTGAAGAATCAACCCTATAATGAGTTAACTTTGTATTGAAGAATCAACTCTATAATGAATTAAGTTTATATAGAAGAATCAACTCTATAATGACTTGAGTTTATATTGAATAATGAATTCTATACTGAATTGAGTTTGTATTGAAGAATCAACTCTGTAGTGAATTGAGTTTGTATTGAAGAATCTACTCTATAATGAATTAAGTTTGTAATGAAGAATCAACTCTGTAATTAATTGGGTTTGTATTGAAGAACCCACTCTATAATAATTTGAGTTTGTACTGAAGAATCTACTCTATAATTAATTATTTATTTGTGAAATAATATTTCTCTTCTGCAGATGGACTTGGCTTTTATTAACCAGTCGAGATAAAACTAATAAGAACAATTCCAATGATGTTTAAAAAAGACTCTGTGTTTGTCTCTTAGGACCACATCCCTGTGCCGTACCAGCCCGACTCCAGCAGTAACCCCTCATCCACCACCTCCTCGACCCCATCGTCCCCGGCTCCGCCTCTTCCTCCCAGCGCGACTCCTCCCTCTCCGCTTCACCCATCCCCTCAGAGCGCCAGACAGACCAAACAACCTAATCTAACTGGTATACACACACACACACACACACACACACACACACAAAACAATTGTATATATCAAGTAAAACACTCGTTCACTAGCTTTATTCAGACTCGATTAATTTATCAGGGAGGAGGTCCATTCATCCACCATCCCTCAAGCATCCGTCCATTTTAGGCCACTTACCTAAGGTCAGCTTGGTCAGGAAATTTTTCTCTATTTACGACGTACACTATCAGAAATAAGGATTCATTAATTCTTGTCCCCTAAGATACAGTCTACACCATGTACCCCTGAGGGCTAATCATTGAACCTTAAGGTAAGTTCATGAGTGTCAATGTAGAACATATACCATATTTCCCCAAGCAGTAAAAGGTACAAAGGGTATAAAGGGTACAATTAAGTACCTTAGAGGGTACTGCCCCAGTGACACACAGTTACACACCTAAAGATATAATAATGTGCTTTATGTTTGGAGAGTGGGCAATCGAAGTGGTGCTGGGGTAAAGGAGAGACGCCCGCTCCCATTTCAGTTTGGGTTTAACCAAAGGTCCAGCGATGCTTTGAAAATACACTGAAACAAAATCCTTTTTTTCCTTTTGTGACTTGGGAAGTGTTTATTATACATGAGAGATCCTCTACATAAGGATCAGAACAGGTGTCTCATAAGATGTATAATACAGTATCTGTGGGGTACAACTCAGCCAAAGGCAGGAAATTATATGCACAGTCCATATGCAGTGATGACAGAATGGGAGTTTCCAGTGTCTGGCTGCCAGTCAGAAGTATTGGGCTTTATTAACACAGAATCTTAGGGAGAAGGTCAGCATTTCCATTTCATATATTGCTTTTATACTGGCTATCCACTCTCCCACCACCGGTGGTTCTCTGTTAAGCTATTTCCCTGTTATTGATTTCTTGCTGGCTGCCAGTAATATTTTAAGAAGATATTTGTCCTGGGAATTAAGATCGGATTGTAGATTGCACAGATAAACAGTTTTTTAATTATTTTCAATTTAATCAAGAATTGATTTTATTTCTTTAACTACATTTAGCCAGTAAGGCTGAATTACTGGACAACAGCAGAAGTGTTAGGTTGGGGGGTCAGATTGGTTGATCAGATGCACAGTCAATAGTTTGCAGTATCACCATGGACTTATGCGTATCCCCCAGCAAGTTAGCTATTAGTTCGCTGCACTGTGTGCTATGCACTATGTGCACTGTGTGCTTTAGCGGCTGTCACTGGAAGGGAAACAAACCGAAAACTGCCTGTCATTAATGGGTGTGGAGACAGAATGCATATGCTAGAAGAGGAGTTTATTGTGGACTGGCAACCCAAGAGGAAATGAAACCCAAACATAAACAAGTAAGCATACCATGTAGCCAGCTAACAAGAACAAACTAAGCAAAACAAGTATGAGGCAAATACATGGAAACACGCTAAAGACCAGAGAACTAAAACAGAAAAAAGAAAACCAAGGCTGATGCCATGATGGCTGCTGAAAAGCCGTAACACTCCACAAGTTACACTCTACACGTCGGCCATAAGAGGAGAGAGTTTAAATCCACTTCCTTATTGCACTCACGAATGACGCCCACTCTGGGAAATGCAATTGGAGAGAATTTGGATGTAAATAAAGTCTTTGAGGAGATCCTGTATCATAGTAATCTACCCCAGGACCCTATGTACATGTAATTATATCTGTGTTGGGATAATGACTCACTAGAGATGAAAGAGGCGGCACAGTGGGGTAGTGGTTAGCACATCCACCTCACAGCAAGGTCCCGGGTTCGAGTGCCTGGCTCGGGCAATTCTTGTACGAGTGAGTGACAGAGATAAAAAAAAAAAGTAACCAGAGAACTGGAGATGAAGCAATTTTAGGGTGTTTGTTTTGATATAGATGTAAATCGTTTGAATAAAGGAAGAGCAAGTTCATTCATTCATTTATTTTCTAAGCCGCTCAATCCTAAGGTTCGTGGGGGGCTAGCACCCATCTCAGCCGACTCTGGGCGAAGGCAGGGTACACCCTGAACAGCTCACCAGGCCATTTCGGGGCCAACACATTAGACTGTGGAAGGAAACTGGAGTACCCAGAGGAAACCCACCCAAGCACGAGGAGCCTCAGAATCAAACCCGGGACCTTTTTTGCTGTGAGGCAAACGTGCCACTGTGCCACCGTGCTGCCGGAGTAGCGAGTTCTTTTTATAAATCATTTTTTTATTCACATAATTCAGGTCTTTAAGTTCTGTAGCCATGTAAAGAAAAAAACCCAACTCGATCAAAGCTGTGTGAAGAAAGCACACTTATCTCACACACAAGCTATTTATTTAGCTTATGGGATCTCTGTTGTAAGCCGATTTCAGGTTATAGATTAAACAGGAACACATCTTGTGTATAATTTTGGTACAATATTGTAGAGAATTTTATATAACCAACCTGACCTTCTTCCCCCTCTGTCTCTGTCTGTCTCTGTCGGTCTCTCTTTGTCTCTTGCTATCTTTTTCCCTCTCACAGCATCTCATTACTACAAATACAAGCAGCAGTTCATCTTCCCTGGTAAGTGCATCCTAATTGGACGTTACTCATTCCCATAATGCAACACGACAAGCCGAGGACATCTCTTTTGATGTAATTTGTTGTATTTTCTCCGAGACAAAACTCAGCGCCTCCTCCATGACTGTTCTTTTTCTAAAGCACCTAATGATGGGCTGTGTGCTCTGCTTTTCCCAAATAGACCCGTGTATGTGTGTGTGTATGTATGTGTGTGTGTGTGTGTGTGTGTGTGTGTGTGTGTGTGTGTGTGTGTGTGCGCGGTGGTGCAAGTGTAGCAGGAGACTGTTGTCTTTAGAAACATTGAGCCTGAAGGAGGAAGATGATGATGATGATGATGGAAGTGCTACAGGTGGCAGGAGAGGAGCTTTATTTTGCTCAAATGAGTTTTGAAGATCGTTAGTGTAGCTTATTTTTTTTTCTGTGTAATTATGTGGACGGATTGTTTCAGCTGTATCATTTATGACTCATTCTTTACCAAGAGGATTCAATCGTAATCAATATCTGTGTATGTGTGTGTATCTGTAGATGTAACCCCAGAGGTTCCTAACAGAGCTCCTCAGGTTATCCTCCATCCTGTGCTGTCAGAGCCGGGGTAAGTGTGTGTGTCTGTGTGTGTTTGTGTGTTGAGTTGTGGGTTTGTTTTTTTTTAAATTGGCATTAATAAGTGAACACCAAACTTCTGACACTTTTGAAAGAGTTCAAGCACAGAGGCAGACAAGTGCTAACCTGAACAAAATTTACACACCAACAGATCGATGATGGTGCCCTCTTTCTTTTTCGCAGGATTGTTGTGTTTTTGTTGTATAGTTTGTTTTTTTCCCCGACAACTCCATTTCAGCAAACCAGTGCCCTGAAGCTACTTAGGTCATCCATCATGGATACGCCTACGATTTGCTGCCTCTTCTGGGGTTGATTGCTAAATTCATTCATCTCACTCATTCATTAGCCAAACCACTTTGGACAATGAGCAAAAAAACCCCAAATAATTTGTGAGCGAAACGGCAACATTGCAACCCTCTCACAACTGTTTGAAAAGAGTTTGAGACTAACTCCGCATCAGAGCTTCGTTTTGCGACATTCAGAGTTCACCAACCAGGCAACCAAAATGCAATGCCGCAAATGTCGCGTGACAAAGAAATAGATGAATTGCCATTTGCGTCAGTCGCTTCTCTATCGCACCTCTAAGTGTGATCACTCACTAAGCAATGTTCACTTCTAGAAAAAATATCAACAGCAATGTTCTGTGGTCTGTTTACAAAATGTTTTATTCCTTTACTGCTAACATTTAAAATCTTTTTTTGTAGTTTTTTTTGTATTTCCTAAATCATTACATAGAGGCTACAGCTAAACGGTATACTCGTTACCATGGTTACATTCTAACATGGGTCATATACCGTGTTTATATTAGGAGACGATTAGCTCGATGGAGTTCTTATATTGTAGTGAAGAAGAAATAAGAACTTTAATTGCTGCCATAGCAACACCAGCAGTGCTTACAGACATAAGTGAGCATGGTGCCCTTTAGCGTTGAAGTGCTTCGCCACTAGAAAAGAGAAAACATTCACTCATGAATGTTCAGTCAGACGTCTCATTCAGGCTTCAGACATGAGAACCTTGTGTGGGGTGCTGAGCATTTTAATGCCAGTGTGAATAAAGCAGTGGTTATTATATAAAAGAAATACAACGTATACGTTGATGGGTTTCATGTATATACAGTTAATTAATTTAACCCATTATTTGAGCTTGTGTGTGTCCGGTTTTAATAAAGAGATCAGCACTGCTCACTCAGACATCACACACGATGGACATTTCAAAGATAACGAGCTTCATGAGATTATTGGAGCAAAAATATTGACTGTGCTAAACCTCTTTAGGCAAATTCAGTGATGCTGAGTTCGTGCGACAGTGATGATCCACGTTTGAGTGTTTGGGAGAAGAAAACTTACACAGTGTCTGTGCTACACATGGTTAAAGTTCACCATCAGAGCACACTAATGTGACCATTTGCTTTTTCTGTGATTTCTATCCAATCGGGATAATGTCTTATTTGCCCTGAGATAGCGAGATATTCAGATGCCATTTCTGTGTCATATATACTTAACAATTATGCACCGAAGGTAAGGTGGGTGTCAGTGAATATATATATATATATATATATATATATATATATATATATATATCTGTGTGTGTGTGTGTGTGTGTGTGTGTGTGT
>JAQMYF010000025.1:32699211-32711961 GCA_030014195.1 Neosilurus mollespiculum
GAGGGAAAAACTGAACCCCTCCATAAAGTCTTCTCCAGCACATCCCGAAAACTTTCAGTAGGGTTAAGGTCAGGACTTTGGGGTGCCGATACATATGTCAAGTCAGTTTTATTTGTATAGAGCTTTTTACAATTGACATTGTCGCAAAGCAGCTTTACATAGTAAAATTAAATTAGGGAGGAATCTAAAAATTTTTCTCAATAACCCCCTACACATCCCTAACGAGCAAGCCCGCGGCGACAGTGGCAAGGAAAAACTCCCTCAGTTGATATGTGAAAAGGATTCCTCGTGCTCCCTGAACCACTTTTTCATTATTTGAGTCCCCATTTTATATCGGTGCCATCAGGGAAGAAAAAGTGCATTGATGTGATAACCTGTTTATTCAGTACATTCAGATCATCAGCTGACTTCATTTTACTGCCACATTAATGTTGCTGAGCCTCGACTGGACCAACTGGAGCAACAATGTCATGGAGATTACATGCTGTGATCAAGCATAAATGCTCTCCATGAGAATATTAGTGTGCCACTTTTTTTTTTTTTTTTTGGCCGGGCAGTGTGTATGATTACAAAATATTCCAAATAAATAATTTTATTGATTTTTGATTATCATTTCAGCTAATAATGCCCAGGATAGCAATGGTGTGTTATAAGCAAATAACACACCACTGAGTACCAAAACTGACAAATCAGTATCAAGTATCCAAATAAGTAGTTTGATGTTAATATGCTAGTGTTAATACTTTACAGTTTCTATAGTAACAGCTTAATAGAAGGACTTGTACAGTGGACATTTCATGTAAAAAGATTTAAAAACACATCTTGCACACTTTGCAGAAGATTTGATCTGATCTGTTCTCAGTATGTACAGCATTTTTGTCTTTTTTTTTTTTTTTTTTTTTTTTGTAATGTGACTTAATAATTTTGACTTTTTTTTAAAGGAGTATTCAGTGCTGGTAGCACTGTGGCATACTGGTTAGCATGGCCGCCTCACAGCAAAAAGGTTCTAGGTTCAATTCCCCGGGCTCAGTGTGGAGTTTCCATGTTCTCCCTGTGCTTGTGCGGGTTTCCTCCGGGTACTCTGGTTTCCTCCCACAGTCCAAAGACATGCACATTATTCTAAGTGGCTGTTCCAAATTGCTCCTAAGTGTGAGTGTGAATGGTTGTCAGTGATTCGGCGAGTTGTTCATGGTGCATCCCACCTTCGCCAAGGGTCGACTGAAATAGGCTCCAGCCTCCCCTGCAGCCCTAGTGGGATTTAGCGGTTCAGTAAATGAGTGAGTGAGTGAGTTCATCGTTTGTTTTCCGGACCTCTTAATCATAATTAGGGTCGCGGGGAGGCTGGCGCCCATGTCAGCCGACCCTGGGCGAGGGCTGAGTGAGTGAGTCTTCAGTGTTAGTGCTTTCTAACAGTCAGAGGTCAACCAGTGTGTTTTTCTTTAAGTTTTAAGACACGTCAAATCTTTTTCAAGGTTTCTTCCTAACATGACAAGCTGCATTTTAAACTTTCAGTCTTTCAAGTAAAGCACAACAGTTGATTTTTCATGACCTATAAATATATTTTTATAGATACACATGTTCTTATAAAGCACATCAAAAACTAAAATGCAAGAAAGCAATGATGTTTCCATGGCAACAAGAGGTATTTGGCCAATAATAATATTGCTAAATTTTCTTCGCCCCTGGCCGATTAAATATAATAATGGGGCTAATTATAGAAGACAACTGTTGGGAGATAGGAGGTAGAATGATTTTAATGAGGTGTGTATTGGCAGCGTTTTTGTTAACACTACCTGACAGGGTTATGTTCAGAGCCGTGTTACCTTTCAGACTTGTTCTGCGCTCAGACTTTATTGTTATGTATGTCTTTAGTCTTTATTTCTTTCTATATTTCTGTCTGTCTTTTACACACAAGCCCAAAAAATACCCAAAAACTTATAAATAGTAACAGCTGCGATTCTAGCTACAAGTCTTGGGTTTGGGTTTGGGCAGCGTTGAATGAGTTTGAGCCTGACTGTGTGGGCTAGAGAGAGAGAGAGAGAGATAGAGAGAATGAGTATGTGATCAGGGCCGCGTGGTTTCATTAGGGAGGCAGATGGTAGCACTCTAGTCGGAAGTGATTGACATAATGACACGGCCAGCCAGCAGGCTGTGCGTCTCTGTGGCTTTGTATGCATGCGTGTGTGTGTGTGTGTGTGTGTGTGTCTAATGCGGTGTGCATTAGCTTGTCAGTAAAGACAAACGTTAAAAGGAGCAAATATTCAGGGAAGAAAATACATTCTGTGGATAAATTGTAAGATTTCATAATAAATGCACGTCCCATGTTCAGCTTTCTTTACTTTTGTATCACTGTGTGGTATTGTAAGTCTTTTGGCTTGTGAACCTAAAAAATAACATCTTTTAATAATTATTCTGTTAATGTTTTTTTTATGTATTTATTTCCTGTTTAATTATCATGTCACAGAAGGTGTAGGTCATGTGACACACTTGCATGGCTTCGTGACAGACACAGAGCAGTGTTAGTATGTTAGTCAGCATCACAGCAGTTACGTCCTTTATTATATGGTATTTTACCAAACATACCAGTTATGACTGATTTTTATTTTTCATAATTTTATCATTTTATATATTTTTATCGATATTCTGTAGTAGCAGCTCCTCTTCATCTCAGTCTGATCAAAATGTGTGGTGTTATTTAACAAATAATAATAATGATAATAATTAAAAACATAATTGCCAAACTGCAGCTTTCTGTAGGGAGAGCTTTCTGTTCTTTAACGCCGATGGAAGGAATCCCGAGCATCGGTCTGTGCTTTGTAACAGGTTTTTTGAAGGTTGACCTATAGAAAAGCCTTGAGTACTTGTAGGACTCGATGTGACGAAATCATTTTTCCGTGTTATTGCTGTAAATGGCTGTTTACAGCCAAGACGATTTATAAATGTAGTGTAAATGCTGGAAAATTGCTGGACTATTAGAGAAAGTATCTTCAGGCAACAAAAGTGCCGGGAAAACACACAGGTTTAATTTTTATCTGTTATTAAATTGTAGGACCAGAGACCACTATACAAATATGGTACTAATACTACCACTACTATCGTTGCCTATTGTCCCTTCTGGGACACGGGCTACCAACACGGTCCGTCCAACTGTCTCTATCCTGGGCCAGTGTCTCCAGCTGCCCCCATTTGTGACCCATCTTCATGGCATCTGCCTCTAGATCACATCGCCAGGTGTTCCTCTGCTGGCCTCTCTTCCTTTTCCCTTTGGGGATTCCATGTGAGGGCTTGCCGTGTGTTACTGGTGACTGGCTTGCGGTGGGTGTTGCCTATCTACCTCCAGCGACACTGTTGTATTTCCACTCCTGCTGGCTGTTGTCCCCTTTGCTGCCACAGTTCCTCATTGCCGATCGTGTCAGGCCAACGTATGCGAAGGATTTTGTTGACGGATGTCTGGATCTTCTTTGTCCCTGTGACTGTGGTCCTCCATGTCTCAGCTTTGTACCACAAGACAAATATGGTGTGCAAATATGGTGTTACCAAAAGTAGTCTGCGGTAGAAGTGTAACTGAATGGACTGGGATTCTGGTACAGACCACGCCTACTCCTAGTTTAAATTAAAATTTCTAAACAGATCAGATTCTTTTTCTTTACAATTAAACATATACAGATACAAACAGTAACATTTTTAACCCTATTATCCGTTTAAGAGATTCTCTTGTTTCTGATTGGTGGAAAGCCTTCAAATAATGTTTGGTATTGCATCATTGTCACTGGATAAGCAAATTATGGCATTGTTACTAACGGATAAGCAAATTATTGCATCAGTGCCATTGAATAAGCTGAATAATTATTGCACATCTGGCACATGGAAAATTAGTAATGTGACTGTCTACTTCGAAAATATTTTTCAACTCGATACAAATTCCGTTTTCGCATGATATGTTGAATTATTCGGTCTCGGAGGGCAATAACAACCCCTTGAGTGAATATATGATATGATATATTTCTCAGTATCATACTTTAACTTATATAATAAGTGCTTATTATTCTGTCCTTGCTCAGTTGATATGGGCAGACATGCCTATTGGCTAATCTACCACTAAGATATCGGCTTATATCTCATCACCTCAGTACAGAAAAAAACCCAGAACGATGTAAACAGGTTATTTATTTATTTATTTTATTTATTTTAATTTTTATTCTGTATTAATTCTGATTAATACAGAATAATTAACACACACGCAAATAGTGAGCACACGCCCTTGGAGCAGTTGGCCACTACACATTGCGGCGCCAGAAGAGTAGTTGTGGGTTAAGTGCCTTGCTCAAGGGCACTTCAGCCATTAATGTGGAGGAAAGAAAAGATGCAGCTCACTCCCCCTTGCTAGTTTGGCCCCAAAGCTGCTTCTGTAACCATTAGGCCATGGCTGCCTGAGTTATGACTCATTAGAAGTTAAAAGCTGACCTTTTTTACCATTCATTCAATATTGATTTTGTGAAAACATTTGGAATGAAAGTATTAGACAGTTTTTGTATTAGTTTTTTCTTTCCCTTTTTTTTTTTTTTTTTTTTTTTTTAACAATGTACACATCTACACGTGACTTTGATATACATTATATAAAAAAAGTTAAAATACAAATTTATAATAACAGCGTGTTGGACATTGTCATGAAATGAACCTAACAAGAGTGGATCAGGACCCAGATATGAAGTGAAGGTCTTAAATCAGCTAGATTTAATTATAGGGTTTTTTATTATTATTATTTTTTTTTTTACAGTAACAGCCTTGCTTATTACATAGCTACTTATTAAAGAAATCAATAATTGACCTAAAATATTGATTTAAAAACTATTGATTAAAATTTTCTTTTCTTTCCTTAATGATATGGTTCATAGCAACAGTCTGCTCTAATTGGCAAGCATCTGCTGTGAAGAAACAACAGATTGCTGAATGCTGACCAATCAGAATCATGTATTTAGTTCAAGGGAGAAGCCGTGTAAATATTATTTATATATAATATTTCATACTTTCAAATGTGAATTGTATTCTCTATCTGTCTCTCTCTCTCTCTCTCTCTCTCTCTCTCTCTCTTTCCCAGCAGCCTTTGCTTTATGTCAGATGGTGAGCACTTGTACCAGTTTTGCCTTTAAGCTCAGTGCTTAGATTGTTATCTGCATGACTAATGAGTACATGTAATCTCTGAAATCACTTTGTGAACATATGTGCGAGGTTATTCATCTGTGTGTGTGTCTATGTGTGTGATGATGATGATGCTATTTTCATTAAAGAGTTGTCTTCTCTTTTTTTTCTGAAATATGCTGAAAGTCCCATAGGAGATAAAAAAAAAAGAGAGAGAGATTAAAAAAAGACAAAAAAGATTGACAGAAAAGCAGCTCTGCCAAGAAACCTTCAGAGCCCGGAGGCAAAAAAGTTCCACAGCCAGCGATCTGAACACACCAGAACGGCCTGGAGAGAATGAGACTGTTGAAAATAATTTTAAAAAATGAACAAAAGACAGAAGAAGCTCCGAACAGTGCCACGGAGCATGAAGTTATTCACTTGTGTTTGATCTGTATGTGCGTAGTGTTATACTCATTTCTCTGACAGGAAGGACTTTGTGTGCAGCACCAGATAAGGAAAACACACAAGAACAAGAATCCAAAACTAAAATCAAACATGGCTTGCATTTTACACGCTCCAGATGGATGATTCATAGAAAAGAAACTTGTATTTTTCACTCAGCCAGTGAAGAATTATTTGTTTCCTTTGTTTGCTTCTTGACTGGAGCTACAAATCTGTGACCACCAACTGGCATCATGCAAACTATTCATTTCCTGTTTGCTTCTTGATTCTGTTCTATAGAAGCACATGCTTTTTAAACATGCATTGTAAAGTTCTAAGCCATGTTTTCCCAGATTTCCATAAATGTGTCTTTTGCTTGATTGCCCCATTATTTTGCCGCATAGTTAGTGCTGTTCAGGGTGGCACTGTGACGCACTGGTTAGCACATCCGCCTAACAGCAAGAAGGCTTGGGTTTGATTCCTGGGCTCGGGGTGTTTCTGTGTGGAGTTTGTATTTTCTCCATGCTTGCGTGGGTTTCCTCTGGGTACTCCTGTTTCCTCCCACAGTCCAAAGACATGCACTGTAGACTAATTGTTTCAAATTGCCCCTAGGTGTAAGTGTGAGTGTGAATGGCTCTGTGCTTGTGTGTTGGCCCTAAAAGGGCCTGGTGAGCTGTCCAGGGTGTACCCCGCCTTTGCCTAGATTTGGCTGAGATAGGTGCCAGCCTCCCCGCGACCCTAATTAGGATGAAGCTGTTTATAAAATGAAAGAATGGATAAACGAACCTCCTGAACTGTGAGTTTCCTTCTGATTGATTAACCACAAGAGACACTAGATATGGTCCAGAAGGAGGCGGCAGGGTGGCATTGTGGTCAGCAAGCAGGTCCTGGGTTTCTGTGTATAGCTTGCATGTTCTCCCTGTGCTTGTGTGGGTTTCCTCTGGGTTGTCAAGTTTTCTCCCACAATTTAGAAGCATGCACATTGGGTTAACTGGGTGTTCCAAATTGCCGCTAGGTGTGAGTGTGTGGTGTGTCTTGGCCCTGCGATGGGCTCCAGTGTTTCCATGACCCTAATAGGATAACACACTTCAGAAAATAAACAGAATGGTGATGAAGGGAAAATTCACTGCAGAGTTTAATATTTAACTGAATAATACACTATATTTATGTTGCCAATGACCAAAATTGCCTGAAGGTAAGTTGAGGGGGTTAGTAAAATAAAAACACAAATCTAACTATGGGTGGGCTTTAGACATGTCTTGGTTAACAATTTAGATTTAGATAAATTGTGCAAAAATCTCTGCTTATTTATTTATTTTTGGCTGATGACAATTATATTAACGGCACTATTAGAAAAGTAAGTTTGAATACAGAAACAATCTCAAATATATTGCTGCAGGCAAATAAACCCTGTCAGCAAGAAGGCTGATTAACTGAGACAACTAAAACAAAGAAAAGCTTTCATGATTTTTTTTTTCTTTTTTTTTTTTTTTTAAAGAAAACTCAGTAGTCATAAACTCACTTATCACTCACTTATTTGCTGAACCGCTTAATCCTATTTGGCTTGCAGGGAGGCTAGATCCTATCTCAGTTGACAAAGGAGGGCGAAGGTGGAGTACACCCTGAGCAGCTTGATAGAACATCACAGGGCAACACACACACTTACATTCACACCTAGGAGCAATTTAAAACAGCCAATTAGGCCATTGTGCATGTCTTTGGACTGTGGGAGGAAACTGGAGTACCCAGAGGAAACTCATGCAAGCACTGGAAATACATGCATGCTCCACATAGATACACCCGAGCTCAGGAGTCAAACCCAGAACCCACTTGCTGTGAGGCAGACATGCTAACCACTACACCACCGTGCCACCCAGTAGTAATGCAGTATAGAGGATTTGTGGGAAGGCACATAGAGTTTAAGGTGAGTTCATCATGAGTGTATGAACACTGTATGCGTTGAACATAATGCATAATGTTTATAAAACAAAAACGTAATCAAACCATTTGGGACTCTGGGGGAATATAATATGGGGAATATAAGTCAGGTCTGTCTATGTTAAATCGTACGATGTTCATGCATAAGTCGTATGATTGCTGCAAGTCATAAAATTCCTAGTACAATATTTCTGTGATAGTCAGTTGACGTACTAGCCCTGTATGAAGCGAGCTCTGTTGTAAAGATGTCGTGGGTTGAACATAGGGCAATCGTAGAACATGGGGGCGGCACAGTGATGTAGTGGTTAGCACGTCCGTCTCACAGCAAGTCTAACATGAAGATGAAGTTGCACTTGTAATCATCTAATTAGATCCTGCCGTTAGACCTATTCGAAAGTTCCTGTCTATGTAAACGTAATGACTCTCGTAATATTACTTTACTTTAGTACAATTTCCATAAGCTCCCAAATGTCTAGTAATAATAACATGAACAATATATAGCTCACGCCAAAGGAAATAATTTACTAGGACCAATCGAGCACTCGTGGGCTGACAATTTCCTGCGGAACGAAAATCGGCGCTTCGCAGTACCTTCTGCTTTGCTCATGCGAAAGTTAATATCCACTTCTGATCCACTATCTGTAGCTCTTTGGATCTGTAATGTGGAAAGCTAAGATCCACTATCTGTAACACTTATTTGTCAGGGTCGAGTTGGGGAAGCTGGAGCCAATCCCAGGGGACTTCAGGCAAGAGGCGGGGCCCTCCCTAGATATAAACTTGACTTTATTTGCCTGGTTGAATTGCACAAAACTAAATCCAAGAGGGGGTAATCATGACCTAATCTGAATGTAGACTGGCATGTGAAGAAGCACATCTTTTGCTTAGTATAAAAAAAAAAAAACAATAGCGGTGCAGCTTTTATCTGAGCAACTTTTATTAAAGAGCTGTATGAGTTGTTGTTGTTGTTGTTTTCAGATTTGTCTGCAAAAACATACCAATGAAAAAAAAAATCTCAACTGGCTTATTTAATGCATCATTTGGAAACAGACTGCAGGGGAAAGCAGATATTGAGCAATGGCAGGTGTTGTAACAGTTAAGTGTTGAGCCTCAGGTCATTCGGGCCAGATTGCAAGAGTAAGCTGTCAACGATAAATCGAATTTACAGCCAGTTTGACCAGCTTAACCACACCATGGATCGTAAATGTCACCTTTTTGACATTTTTTTCCTCACTGACAACCACACAATGCTGTGCAACATTATTACGATGTTGCATGAAGGCTGCCAAAATGTCACACACATCTAGATCCCTGGTACAGCTCCATCGCGTGTGGGACAAGGAAAGTGGACATCCGCACTGGGGTTTCCTTCTCAGTGAATCACACAGGTACCAAAAACAAAGCACAGTACCCATGCACATAGTCTTTACAAATTAATGATACTGGGACAGTTGTGGCTTAGTAGTTAGAGAACCAGGCCTGGGACCAAAAAGGTCTCTGGTTCAATTCACAGGCCAGCAGGAAAAAGCTGTGGTGGCAGGGGTTCTTCCTCCATCTTGAGCAAGGCACCTAACCCATAACTGCTCTCCCGGCACTGCAATGTGTGGCAGCCCACCGCTCCGAGTGTGTGCTCACTGGTTTCGTGAGTGTGTGTGTGTGTGTGTGTGTGCGCGCGTGCGCCCACGCTACTCTCTTTGGATTATTCCCTTTGTGGGATTGATGCAGTATCAAGAAACTAAATAAATAAAAATAAATATCAAATATCTTCTGAAAACGTTTCTGAGACATTTATTGAAACTGTAACCTGGAACATTATAAGAATGTTTTTGGGAGTCTATAAATAACATTATTACAACATTTGTTCAATGTTGTAGCAATGCTCTTAAAACAGTAAACTGTTAGCTGAGTATATACTGTTACTGTTAGACTATTTAAAGACTGATATTCTGTTCTTGGTGTTAAAATTATTTTGATAATGAAATCAGTGTAATTAGTTCATGTACATAAAAAAATAAATAAATAAAATGAAATTAATAAATAGTTACACATGACTTCAGCTATTACACCGTGGGCTGGTGCATTGGGGATCGTTGATACTAATGAAAGCAAATGAAATATTTATTTTTCTTCATCGATCATTCATAATTAGGCTGAGCTCTCAGTAAATAAGTGAAATACAATGAAAACCATTTTATACTGCTACAACCATCTTTATTTACATCGATAATGAGTCATGATTAGCATAACGGCTAATTCAGGTCACTGCTTTATCTCCACTGCCCCCACTGCTTTTTCATCACACACGAACGTCGTCTTCATACGTTTTAGGGTCACGTGACTTTTGCTTCTGAGAATAAGAATTTTCACTTGAAAAAACGATGAAATTAGGTCTCACTTAATATGTGTTGAGGTGCACTAGACCCTGATATGCGCATATTATCAAGACTCTACTGTATAATCAAAAGTTTTGAAATTTAGCAGACTGATTGCCTCCAGTCCACTGATTCTTATCAACAAGTTTCATGTTTGCAGCTCGAGTGCGCTAGTGCCACCAGTGGTTCAAAGTTGAAGGTGCGTTTATGCGTTACCTTTGCCCAATTTTTTTAAATGAGGAAATCATTGGATTTCGTGCCTCCACCTGAGCTTATAAAACTTTGAACTGATTTCATTATTATATTTTTCTCTCTCTAATCTTGATACGCAGAATCAGTACCTCTTCTTTAGGACCTGAAGTAGTCATTTGACCACAGGGGGGGTGCAGTAAGTAAAAATGTGTTTTTGGTAGGAAGTCGTTGATATAGTTGCATTAAAAAGTAACCTTTGAGGTGAGATTCCACGACAAAAAAAAAGCTTCATCTATGTCTGTTAACCTAAATCTTGCCATACTCTTCTGCAGGAATAGCATCAAATAGGAAGCTGATCATGCGTAAAACATGATTTTTAGCTGTGCTGGCTGTGCGGATTTACATTGCTCTAGTCCTCTTACAGTACACTTTTATCCTGGAGTCTACCTCTGGACTTTAAATCAATCTGAAAAACAATCAACAGCAGCAAGAGTGGAAATGATCTAAATTGCCCCTAGGTGTGGGTGTGCATGCATTGTGTGCTGTGATGGATTATAGTTCCATTCAGGGTGTATTCCTACCTCATACCTAATGAGAAGATATTCATTTCATCATACCAAGAACTCAAGGAGGCTAGAGCCTATCTGAGCCGACTCTGGGTGAAGGTAGAGTACGCCATGAACAGCTTGCCAGCCTATTGTGTTTGCACTGTGGGAGGAAACCGGAGTACGCGGAGGAGACCCATCCCAGCACATTAAAACTCCATACAGAAATGCCCTCGCTGAGCTGTGAGGCAGACGTGCTAACCACTACGCCGCCCAATGAGAAGACAATTAAAGCAAATGTGTAAGCTTAGGGCAGTGGACACCAACTTTGTTCCTAAAGATCTATCTTCACCTCCAACCAAAATCTAACACACCTCTTTTAGTTCGTCAAGACCTTTTTAAGTCAGTGATTAGATGGTCAAGTGGGCATGATTAGGGTTGGAGACAAAGTCTGAGAAAAACTACACGACTGTTGATACACAGATGATCATGTTGGACAGCACGGTAGTGTAGTGGTTAGCATATCCGCCTTACAGCGAGGTCCTGGGCTTGTGTTCTTTATGGAGTTTGCATGTTTACCCTGTGTTCAAAGATATGCACAGTTGGTTCCAAATTGCTCCCAGGTGTGAGTGTGAATGGTTGTGTGAGTGTGTGTGTTAGTTCTGCGATAGATTGGCAAGGTGAGTCGGCTTACGTAGACTGAACAGTGAATAAGTGAGTGAGTGAGTGAATGAGTGAGTGAATTAATTAATTATTAAAAGAATAGGTGAATAATAGAATGAATAAATGAATTGGTGCATAAATAAATAAATGAATGAACAGGATAGTGAATGAATGAATTGTTGAATGAATGAGTAAATTACTGAATGAATGAGTGAATAAAAGAGTGAATGAATGAATGAGTGAATAATTGAGTGAATGAATAAATTAGTGAATGAATGAATAAATGAATGACCAGAATAGTGAATAAATGAGTGAATGAAAGTGAATGAACGAATAAACAAAATAGTGAATGCATGAATGAATTGGTAAATGAATGAGTAAATGAATGAATGAGTGAATGAATAAAGAACGTAGTGAATTTATGAACGAATGACTGAGTGAATGAATGAATAAAGAACATAGTGGATTTATGAATGAATGAATGAGTGAGTGAATGAATAAAGAACATAGTGAATTTATGAATGAGTGAGTGAGTGAATGAATAAAGAACATAGTGAATTTATGCATGAGTAAATGAATGAGTGAGTGAATGAATAAACAGTGAATTTATTAATGGGTGAATGAGTGAGTGAATGAATAATGAACATAATGAATTTATGAATGAGTGAATGAGTGAATGAATGAATAAACAACATAGTGAGTTTATGAATGAGTGAATGAGAGGAAATGAATTTGTAAATGAGTGAGTGAATGAATAAAGAACATAGTGAGTAAGTGAATGAAAAAACAGTGAATTTATGAACGAATGACTGAGTGAATGAATGAATAAACAACATAGTGAGTTTATGAATGAGTGAATGAGAGGGAATGAATAAAGAACATAGTGAATTTGTAAATGAATGAGTGAATGAATAAACATAGTGAATTTATGAATGTGTGAATGAATGAGTGAATAAAGATTATAGGGAATTTGTGAATGAATGAGTAAGTGAATGAATTAACAGCATAGTGAATTTATGAATGGGTGAATAAAGAACATAGTGAATTTATGAATGGGTGAATAAAGAACATAGTGAATTTATGAATGGGTGAATAAAGAATATAGTGAATTTATGAATGGGTGAAAAAAGAACACAGTGAATTTATGAATGGGTGAATAAAGAACATAGTGAATTTATGAATGAGTGAATAAAGAACAGTGAATTTATGAATAGGTGAATAAAGAACATAGTGAATTTATGAATGAGTGAATAAAGAACATAGTGAATTTATGAATGGGTGAATAAAGAACATAGTGAATTTATGAATAGGTGAATAAAGAACATAGTGAATTTATGAATGAGTGAATAAAGAACAGTGAATTTATGAATAGGTGAATAAAGAACATAGTGAATTTATGAATGAGTGAATAAAGAACATAGTGAATTTATGAATGGGTGAATAAAGAACAGTGAATTTATGAATAGGTGAATAAAGAACAT